>JAGFZM010005406.1:0-23935 GCA_017657215.1 Limnothrissa miodon | reverse complement strand
AAGGTGTACAATAACCTGATGATTTTCTTACATTGATAAATCCCACATTGAGCTCTCTGGCAGTGTAGCCTCTCTGCAAATTACGACGCACATATACGTCATAATCTCGCACAATTCGGGTAATAAGGTCAGAGGTGGAGATTCCCTCTGTCCGTTGAGTGGCCACAAACATTCCTGGGACACACACACAAATAATTATATTAGTAAATAATAATTAAATAAATTAAAGTAAACCAAGAAAGTACCATAAGTTAAAGTAAATAAGTAAATAATTATATCATAAAAAAAAACTAAAGTTAGAGTTAAAATGTCCATAGCGTTAGAGAGAATGATTGAACTTGAACAGAGTTTTAGTGCTGGGATACCTGCTTCCTTGATATGTTTGTAGACATCGTCTGATCCTGCGGATGTGTATGGAATGTCATCATGGGCCACAAAGTCAATCTGTGACAAAGAAATACCGAGTAGGCCATTATTTGTGATCAGTGGAATATGCTTTATCTTCTGAGAGAGACAAAAGGCAGATAGTTTGCTGGGAAGACGTAGATAAAAGAGAGGATGATTGAAATAAATAGATACCCTCCGACAGAGGTAGTTCACTAAAGACAGATAAACTTACCCTGTGCATATTTAGAAACTCAGGGCCAAGGGACCAAGGTGCATCACGGACCACCTCATCTACGTAGCGGCAGTGTCGTAGCGCCTCATAGCGTTCACGCTCTGTCATCACAGTGTAGCCCTTGCACTTGTGTGTGAGCTCATCGCTGCATACTGTGACAAACATGCACACACACACACACACACACACACACACACACACACACACCATAAGGTTCTTCTTCTCCTGCATCATAAGCCATGATGCACGATCACTTAAAAATACACAAGAACTTTAAATAAATGAGAGATGGCATTTTCATTCAAGAAACCAGCTTCACTAATCACTCCAAACCACTTTGTCTTCTGGATCAACCAGTATTACGAACAAGCTGTTTAAATATAATTTCCTGGTTGGTAACTCAGAACTGTATCTGTGTATATAATGGTATATAGTGAATAGCATCACATACCTCCCACTACTAGCTGTGTGTTTGGAAACAGGTTCTTGGCTTGCATTAGAGCACGGGCATGTCCAGAGTGGAATAGGTCAAAGATGCCATCGGCGTACACTCTCACTGGACGATCGGCTTTGGTCATCAACAGCAACACATATAGCGCACACACCCACGGAACAAAAAAGAAAACATTCATAACCACATGTTTTTCTGTCACAATATAGGCTACGTTTAGTTCTCCAAATTGAAACGACTTGTCCCTTTACAACACAATCAGGAGGAATCTAACCTGGAGTTCCTCTACGAGCCTGTTCAAGTGTCACTCTCTCATAAGGGATGTCTGTCTCGATGCCTTTGGCCCGAGCAAATATCGCTGGCTGTGACAAGGTCTTGTGGAGAGATAAGACATAAAAAATGCAATATTATTAGCAAACTAATCCTTTTGCACAGCATCGTGTTTCATTTGCATGAAACTCCACAGTTGTAAATAGGCTCCCTTATTTTAACTGTCCATGAAATGAGTGCTTCATCTTTTATGAAAGATCCTAAAAACGTAAAATTAATAAAACCTTTCAGTAATGGCGCTTAACTGGATCTGCTTGTAGTAGATCCAGAGTTTGTATAATTATAAACAAGGGTGACTCAGGGGTCAGGTGTTCACAGCAAATAACTTCCAAGTGGAGCTGTTTGGTTTGACCCAGGTAATTCTGAGGCACATTACCTATCCACTAACCGAAGAGACCAATGTTACATTTAACGATTAGGGGGAACCCATATGGCCTCAGCAATTTCCCGACCCAGCACGTGTAGAACTGCCTCACTGTTTCACTATCACAAGGTCTAGTGCGTAAATGTAGAATGTGAGTGGGATGTTTGCACACACTCTTTTCATGGTTTATCTAACATTTGATAAGACCTTAAGGACTGATAATTCACATATGCAGCTTTCCAAGTGAGTTCCAAGCAGTTATCTGTAAGCAAATATAAACAAAGGTCTGAGTAATGTTGTCATAATCCTTTGGACCCTCAGCTGTTTATGGTTGGAACTACTGATTGGTTCAGGTACCCTATGTGTGTGCCACCAAAAGCAACACACAAATTAAATATATGAATATAAAATATAAATAATATATAAACACTCAATTAAATATTATGAAGATATTTATATAATGCAACTTTACTCATCAATTTATTATGCAAAGGCACAGTTTGGACCCACATTTCTCTCCTTTGTTATAAACAACCATCATTAAACAGTCACACAGGGCCTCTAGATATTTTAAGCTTCATGAGAGAAAAACATTTTGGGCCAACACACACTATCCATACATTGTGATACAAATTCATTGATAAAATCTCAATTTAACTTGAACTAAAATTCATATTTGTTTTTAGAATATTTCAGACATGCTACCTAACCATGTGTTCTAAGGTTATGTAAGAGCTGCCAACCTGGCATTAAATCTGGTGCCCGTACTCACCTCCACATGCAGTAGGCTACACCCTTACATAACCCAGTTAATTAGGCAGATTACTCTTTTATGTGCTGATTTGTTAGCTGTTGGTCAGTTACAGTGGGCTACTTTCAAAATAAGCTGAATGCAGAAAAAATCTGGATTTTTAGACATTGCATCTTTTTTATACCTTATAATAAATATATTTTCATATCATTACACTAAATGATTGCACACAGCTTCTTTTTTTTTCACAACCCACCTGTCTTGGTTTCTGCCGCCGACGCTGCTGCTGATTCTGCTGCTGATTCTGCTGCTGTTGGGGTTGTTTTTGTGCGCCTCCACCTCCACCACCACCGCCCCTGTTTCCTCTTGGGCCATTTCGTCTTCTCCCTACCATGTCTGAGTGCTGACTGTCTTGTGTTTGCCTGAAACCAGTCTCCAGTGTCAGTGGTGACTGTGATTCAACAGTAGGTGTGATCCTGTATTGATACTGACTGCCGGTCTCTTTCACATCACTGAACCGTCACAGAGTTTAAAGTCCACTTTGTCGGTGACACGTTACTATAAGAATCCTTAGGTAGCCTACAGAACATGCAGACCTGTGAGTATAGTGGTAACCGGGGTGCGTAACACTATAGGCAAATAATTACTTTTTTTTCTTCTCAAATATCAAATTGATGCAAGTTATTTAATGGGTTTTAATATGAGATTTACAAAAATATAAGACTTTTTTTCCTTCCCTGCTTATTAGTGTTTTACTACTATAACCACAGGGTTCAACCAGCCCTTCAGAGGCAGACCCCTTGACACAAAAAACGCCAATCTTGATTACATCCCAAATGCAAATGTAATTTGCTATTTATTTCTTTGTGCTTTCTAATATACAACCTTTTCAATCTCAATAGTCATCAGTCTCTGATCCCATCAAACCCCCACCACCCCACCCTACCTTGACTAACTCATTTTCTGTGGGAAACACGCAGAACTCAGTACTCAGATGTAAAATGTGGGAACAGTTGGTATTCTTTGCTGGTTAACAACATGTCTACTAGCCTATAGACTAAGGTAAACTCATTTTTGGACTCTGGACCCAAGCCGCCCAAAGAACATCTCAGAACAAACTGAAGTTCACAGATTATGCAATCTGGGTAAAATTTTTATGTGGACGTTCTCTTTTCAGATGTAATGAAAATGTCTAAAGCCAGTGAAAGCCTGTTGCACAGGAAAAATAACATTCAAAATAAAATCAGCCAAATTGTGAATGATCTACAACCCATCCCAAACAGATGCTTCTATGGCGGGCCGATAGTGAGTTTGTCTAAAATTTCCGGCAAACATAATGGCTACCAGAAGAGGTCAGTAGAGCTTCTAGAAAATACTTGTAGAATTAATACCTAAATCTCTGAAAACACACACTTTTAAGGATAATTAAGGTTTTTATTTTTTGTGAGTCGAAGAAGTAAAGTGCAACAAATGCGTAAGCCCACATTTTGACAAGAGTGCAAAAAGGCTTCATATGACTTCAAACTCTCCTTAGCAGACGCACACCACATGCAATCTACGTCCAGTTTGGGACAAAATACTTTTCTTAAATAGTTAATAGTTCTAAATTGTGATCATAATGGATCAGATAGTTAGTTAACCCCCACAACATTCTTGTAAGCAATGATATGCTTACAGTATATGCGTGGCAAAAAAATATATATAAATACATTAATAAAAAGAAGTAATAAAAAGCTCATGTCTTGGAAATCAGGAATGATTTACCCATAAGGTGGTAAAAGAACATCACTTTTGCATTTTTATTATAGGACAATTACAAGAAAAAATGGTCTAAACAGGGGAAGTCGTATGACTACTTGCTTGTGACTACTTGCTTGTGAACAGAGTGCCGTGACTGGCAAGGCATGTGAACAGAGGGGCAGGCTGATGACAGGGACTCTGCTGAGACTAATGGGAAATCAAAAAAAGACCTCACTGCTGAGAAGAATCAGAAGATCATGTTTCTTACTGTCTGCTCTGTGTAGCTAGAGGTTCACGTACCATATTAGGGTTTGAATGCACTTGTAGAGGAAGAGTTGGGACATGTAGAAAGTAATAATATTTTTGAAATGTTTTTCCTTTCTATCTCTCTTTTATACATTTGTGTCACTGTAAAATAATAACCATTGGTTTAAATTATCCGCATTAATATGGGACATAGGGACATGTAGTTTTCTGCGGGTTCCCATAGTGATGGGAGTAGATCTTTAGGTCAGTGTGATCTTGTGGGTGTGTGGGGGCATTTGGCTGCTGTGCTAGCGAGGCTTGCTGGGAGTGCTAAGCATGCCACTGGGCACATTAGCACAATTAGCTGCCAACGCTACGCTGCGCCGCTCATGGGCCACATTTAGCCTGTGGCTTCTGGCCATGTTGCCACAGGCAGGGGAGCATCGTGGGCTTCTGGGAAACCATTTTAGTGGCAGTCTGCTGTCTGTCTGTCCCCCTGTCTGCAGAATAAAATGAGTGGCTCTCCATCATGTTGGCAGGTGGCTAATGTCTGTGAGGAGCACCTGTGTTCTTGTCACAGGGAAATGCTGGAGCTTCCCAGAATAAAGAGGTCTTCCCCAGAACTGTTACGAGCCTTAAGTGACATGGCCTAATTCAGAGAGCCAGAAGCCTGTTTTGTAATGGTGAAGTTGTCATACAATGGGTCAGTGTGGGAATGGGAGTTGGGAGAGAGGGTGAAAGATGGCTTGAAGGGTAATCAATCAATATGTCACACAAATCATAGCTGCATTTTCTTATTAGATTTTGTGTGTCTGCATTTCTGCTACAGTGCTCTCATATCTCTTGTCAAGAAATAGATAAAAAAATAAAAACAAATGATGAGTGCTTTGATCCTTTAATATTGGGGTCTTGCTGGAGTGCAATTCAGTGTAACACCAGAGAATAATCGAGTAAACCTTACGACTGCTGGCCCTCAGCCACCTGTTTCTAGAAGTACAGCCTGACCTCTGCCCAATCAGCCATGCACTCCCAATGTTTAATTATCTCCATTATCTGTTTATCTCTTTGGGCTGCTAATGAAAATGTCGACCACGCCTGAACTCATAACTCACGCCACAAAGGAACCTGTGACTAGAGTGCGGTAGCAAAGTGATGCGATGACTGATGGAGGTACCTGATAGGTCAGTGGAAACACAATTTGGACGAGCATTCTTAGCAGTTACACGATCACCCAGTGTCTGAGTTGGTGTGCTGTCAATTTTCAGAACCACAAAATGTGGCCTTTGAATTTCTAGGAAGGAGACATAATGGGGATGGACATATGTAATGTTGTGACAAGCCCTTGACCTCTGCAGGACCCCTTATCTGTCTATCAGGGGTTTGTGGGATGTCTCTGGAAAGAGCTTTGGCGGTTGAGCGGGTCTCTTTCTAAGAAACAGCCCTGTCAGAAGAATTGGGTGAAGCCATCATCTGCGGCATTAAAATGTTTAACTTCCATGAATAAAATTCTTCGAGTGCTGTTATGTTACTGGCAACATAGGGGCAGTGAACAGTGCTGCCTCTGTGTTCATTAGACATAAACACTGCTAATAATAGTTTGTTTACCAGGGAGAAAACATATTGACAGGAAGCTAGGAAAAAAAACATATTGACAGGTCCTATAGACGGAAGTAGTATAAATGTATCTGGAAATTTTTATTCCAAACATAAAATAAAATATCCACCATGTCCAAGTAGGTTAATTCAGTTGAGTCTGTGTCAAGACCAATAATAACACCAATAGTCTCTATTCTGAAAATGATGTGTAGAGACCCTGATAATACTATGCTTGTGTCATGTGATGTTAAGCATTTTCAAAAAATGTTGTTTTGAATTTTTAAGTGCCCATGCAGACATACAGTCTACAACTGAGAACCAAGCTTTGCTTAAAGGATACTTTGAAAACATGCACTTTAAAAAATCTTGGGAAATGGAAAAAAAGTCCTGAGATCTTGTACCAAGGGCCAGAATGAAAAATCCTTACAGTAGGTTAACATCAACTTAAGAGTATTTTTACTTTCAGTTCTAAAATGAAACTCTGGTGCAGAGATTGGAGTACCATAACATTACCCAGCACTATTATCAAACAAATTATATCCCACTTTCCCCTTGGACTGATATTTATCAATATTTCTGTAATTTCATTGCAAATGGAGGGGTTTGCATCTGGGGCAGGGACTGCTGATTTATGAAGGTGTCAGGACCAGAATGCCTGTACTGCTAGTAAAGCTTTCCCAGGCGGCTGTGTTAAATAAAAGCAGGATTGCTGGGGATTTGTGGGCTCAGGTCGAGTTTAGGGTTCCATTACAGCACTGCTCAAGCATGTGACAATGTCTACATGTGACATGGATACAGTGAGAGAGGAAGGAGGAGGGAGGGGGAGGGGGGTGGAGGGAGAGAAATTAATTATTGTGGTTATTGTACAATACAACATTAAGCCAATATTTAACTGTGTATTATCTCATGTATGACATATGATTTTGGTTACATATAGAGAGCGGGGGGGGGGGGTTGTGGACATGATGAATCAAGACTATCAATAGACTTGCTCACTAGGATCTTGTAACAGTAGCCTTTTGCCACTCTCCACTCTAGAAATTTTGATTAGCTTACACTGTGTCTGCTGGCATGTGTACACAGAGAGGCCTTGTCACCGTGGGGTGGGGGAGAGGTGGCATTCCTAGGCCATGGTCAAACTGCTTGTCTTTCATTGTCTCATTCTCTGCACCAACCCCCTCAACATATACACTCACACACACTCTCCTTCCCTTTTTGGTGTCAGACCGTCAGCTGGCTGTCCTGTCAGATATACACGGTCAGAGGTTAATGAGGCCTGCAGTTAATGGGACAAAGCAAACAGCAGTGAAAATTCCCATTAGACTGGAAGAATACATTTTGAGCACCTCCCACCTCACCATTGGTTTCACTGCTTCATTGCTGCTGAGTAAAAAAAAAACTTCAATCATCAACTCCCCAACAATTTTCGTTATCTGGAAGCCTACTCTAGATGATGGCAGGAAGGAGATATGGACAGGGGAACTGTTTCTTAACATACTTTTATATGAAAGATCATTAAATACTCCACCTTTTTGGAGTATGTGGGTTATGTTAGTCTTTGCCAACTGACACAAAGAAATGCGGACTAAGGTATTCTGGCACGCAGACTGCCATGTTTGGCTATGTGGATTCAGCTGTAAAATCCTAGACCCAGTGAAATAATTAGGTAAGGTTTTAAGAGAGTTTCATACGTGCAGATGGTTGAACGTCTCTTTTAAAGTGTGGACAGCTATTAAAATGCCTTGCATCTATGTATTCATTCAACTATTGAATCATCCATCTCTCTGTGAGTACACACATAGGAAGCTTGTGTTGTGCCACTTATGGTAATGGATATGTTTGTCCAGCTTTTAGTCTTGTTTTGTCACTTGGTAATGGACATCCTTCACATAGCCTTTCGTCTCAGTGTTATGTTTTTGAAATAGTACAACTATGTCCTCGGATCAGATTGGAATAAGAGGGATAGATATAGGATCACAGTTGTTTGTTGAGTGAGTGAGTGAGTGAGAGAGAGAGAGAGACTGTTGTTTATTTAAATATAGCACATTGGTTTGCTACTGACTAAATAGTAATTTCCCTTATTATATAAACATATAATGGATAAAGTTATTCCTAAAATTATGCATAAGATGTTTTTTTTTTCCCAGCAACAAAACTATTAGATCTTTTGATGCCCACTGAGCAAGGCTATGTATTCATACCTTGGTGTGGTCAGGTCCTTTGTGGTAGAGTCTTTTGTCTGCACTAGGGGTGACCTCTCCAGTGGAAGGACTAGGACAGGTGGGTAATGAGAGTCTCAAATATGTGGTGCTAATCTGAGTCTTGCAAACAGAGGCACAACCCCTCTGAGTTCTGTCAGCAGCAATCTTCTTTGCTCTCTCCATCACACACACACACACACAGGTATTTAGTTAATGTGTTCACTGTTGCTAGACTGTTGAGAATTATTATGTATAGGGCTCTTTCACAAGTGGTCATTATTGTTGACACACCGTTGCTGTTTCAGCCATTCTTGCAGGCTAATTTCAATTAGACATAAGCCTTCAGTTGTCTTCCTTTGTACATCACGTTTAGTCTAATCAAAGTGTTTTAATGGCTTTAATCCAGCAGAGGCGTTGAAGATATTCACTTTTGTGCAAACATCGGTCAAATTTGCCTTCATGTTTTTGGACAGTGAGTATAAAAAGATTGTGTAGGTCTAATAGACAGTTACATTAACTGACTCATTCTATGCCAACAATATGGCTGCGGACACCTTTGTGATGCGGATTGAAAGGGCGATGAGTCAATGAGTGAGGAAAGGCTTTCTGTTCCATTCAAGCCCCAGGTCAACACACTGAACCCCCCAAAAACAACAAAAGTCATAAAGTCATTATAAAACAGGGAAATGAAAATTATAACAAACTCATCACAGTAAAATGTTTATTTTACAATTTATACACAATATAAATTTTGTACTGGAATACAGTGATAGACACTGTCATCAAAGTCTTTACTGTACAAGTAGACAGCAGATCAAACCTGATTCAAAATGATGAATGAATTAACTGGTTAGCTAGGCTATATATAATGATTTACAAATGTGATATATCAAACCACCATGATGACCAGTTACAGTTTAAAGTAATTTATAAAAATATCTATCAGCACATCATTTGACCAATTTGACCTGATGTATTTGAAAATGATTGTACAGCCTGCAGCATCTAAAATTATAATGTTGATTATTTGTGTGTTTTCATCTAACACACACATTAACAGAAAAAAACTGAGTTAAATCAATATTGCATAATATGCATCCTGTAGAATAAATAGTCGTACAACTGTCTTTTTGTGTAAATCTTGGGTATCTTTCAAAATGTTTTAAAAGCAAAAATGTTTGTATCCGATGCAACACAAGCACTCCAGCAATGGTCTTAACGACTTACCTTAAGTTACATTTTTTTTTACATTTTTTTAAAAAGGGATTTTTAACACGGTTCTCTTCTCGCTGTGCAAGAGGCTGCCGTGCTGAACTGCGTCAGCTGGGCTGAGTGCTCTTTGGCTTTAAGGCGTAGAGCAGCGATACTCGAGGCCCGGCGGTCTGCAGCAGAGGAGGACATGGAGGGAAGGGTGGAGGAGGCACGAGAGCTGGACAGGCACTCTCGGACGGGGACAGGACTACTCACCGCTGCTGGTATGGCTAGCCTCGGAAAACTTAGTGGCCGCATGGAGTACATCCTATGGAAGGAGGGCATTAGAACACCTTAGTAAGACATAAAAAGGCAGAGATATGGAAAATATCTGACATTTGATGATGATGGTTGCTACAAACGTACCCATGGTTATTCTGCATGAAGAAACATGCGTGCAAAAACTGAGTTAGAAGTGAGACAAAATAGATTACTGTATGTTAAAACCAATAAATCACAGCAGACTGTTAATAAAATAATTTGTTTTGAAAAACTGTGGTGAGAGAGGATGTACAGAATCATATTGGAATTCAGGAAAAGGAGCAAAAAGGGTTCTATTCTAGAACTTTAATTCACATTCTAATGTTATTTCAGAGAGGGTTCAAGCAGAGACGGTTGATGAAGATCTTTGGTTCAAGCGAGCAGTATCCAAGATCTTTGGTTATTTCTCAGGATAATGGTACTCACCGACCAAATGAGGGGCCAATGATGGCTGGATGTCTGCACGAAGCAAAGCCTGGGAAAGAGCTGAGGCAGAGAGAGGAGATGGAACTGGCAAGTGACTGGCCAAAGAAAGGGAATGGGGTAGATGCATCAGTCCATGCTGTGTCTGAAAGGGGGAAAAGATGGGATGGGAATGGTCCTCGACCTAAGTGACCCATGGCATGTACAGAAGGTGTAGGCCCCAGGAAAGGGAAGTTAGGGATAGAGAGTGGTTGAACACCAGCTTTCTCTCGTTTTCTCCATTTGGCCCGGCGGTTCTGAAACCAGACCTGAAGGTGTGGATGAATTAGCCACAGGATAATTTTATCAGCAGGTAATATTATACTGATATTGATATACTGAGTGTTTCATCCAACTGAATTACAGGACATCAGATATTTTTACCTGAACACGGGATTCTGTGAGGTCCAGTCGCATTGCTAGTTCCTCCCTAAAAAAGAGAAGAGATAAAATCTTCCTAAATTCCTTTTGCATAGACATTGTTATTTGAATTATTTGGGAGTTTTTCTTAACTTGAATATTATCCTACATTGATGGGGCAAATTAAATCACAAGTTGAATTGCAAATTTGTCTGATGTGTTCCCCACTCACAAAAACTAAGCCAAGGCACATCAACATTATCCTGCCTGACAGGTGCACTAAATGCCTTGATTTAATCCCCATTTAAATTACAAATCAACTAAGTGCTGTATGGATTCGTTTTTATCTACCTGGTGAACACGTCCGGGTAGTGTGTTTTTTGGAAAGCTCTCTCCAATTCCTCCAGCTGATAGTTAGTAAATGTAGTCCTGTATCTTCTTTGCTTGCGCTTCAACATTCCCTCTTCAGAATCACTGCCCGCTGATAAACACACACGGTCCTCTCCGTCTTTCAGACCATCATCAGTACACGGGACATCCTCATCCAAGACTGACAATGTTGAGTCACTGTAGGGTCCGTCTATGTGCGCCGCCGGTTTTCGCTCAGGGCTCGTTCGGACACTCTTCGGGTAGGGCAGACTATGGAAGGGCTCACGTTGGATAGTAACGTGTTGTTCATCCATTCGTCCTGTGTCTTGGACACCCTTGCCGGGTTGAAGTTGGCCCGGAGATCCCATTTGACCATGATGAATTCGACTGACAGTGTCATCTTTTGAGGAATCTGAAGTGGAAATAGCCTGTCAGAAGATGCAGCTGCTAGTTGCAACCCATAGCAACAGCAAAAATGCGATTCAACAGGGATTATTTCCAAAGCAGCATTTACATTAATAGGTAGTACGTTTATGATTTATAACTAACTAACTAACTAAATAAATAAATACATAAGGACACCCAGGCCAGGCCTGATCAGTCTCTATGGACTCTGGAGTTTCCCCTACCATCAGATAGATCCCTGGTCCCAGAGAGCGATGGAGTCTTTCTCCTGGTGGGGGAGTAAGCGGGACCTATTCGACCAAGTAAACTGTCTATACAGTAAGATGAAACCGAGCCTGGGGGCCTGCACTTTTCGACATTGTCCTCAGACGTGTCGCCTTCACTCGTGCAACTCATCGGTTCCAATTTGAACAGTGATGCGCTTAATCCCGTGGAGTTGCGTTAGTGTCAGTCAGTGACTCCGTCTGAATATTACCAGCTGTCAGGGTGATGGGTACTCGAGCTCAGGCGCGTCCCATTGGTTGCTATGGGCATCTCTAGCGCCACTTAGCACCATATCCGTACAAGCATGCCGCTAAATCCTGATGACCACGCTTCCATGGAACTCATAGGCTATTACAAACTTTCTAAGTGTGGTAGACTTCTCTCTGACCAGGTTATCTGATCCTGCAAATGTATGTTTGGTTGGTATTTTGATCCTGCAGATTTTTTTGTCCGAAGGTCTCTTTAGGTCTTCTCGGGAGCAGTTGGGCACACTACCTGATAAAAAAAGATGGGTTTCCGTTTCCATCCAGCTCAATGCATTTTGACTATTGGAGTCATGACCGGGAACAGCTTTGTTCATGCTTCATGCTTACTATCCGTCATAATAGCCTACTGTGTCAGTTTAAGCAATAGTGAATGCCAGACAGTGTGTTTTGTTTTTGATTGTGGCTTGTGGCTCATTCAACATGGATATTGCGGGCGTGCAAACAGGCCTACATGTGGCTCGCCTCTATGACATAGTGCACTTCTTGTCAACTTTCGCCACCTGATGGACATTAATGGTCACTAGGTTTCATGATGACTGACAATGTAGCTTATATTAACTCTTAAACAGTGGTCGTCAATCTGTGATAGCAGCCCACAATGGTGCTCGAATCAGTTTCAAGAGGTACACAGAATACAAATCTCACCTGCAGATGACATTAAAAAAGCTGTAAGTAACCAATAGACACTACAAATACGGAATATACCAACACATTTTGTTGCAATGGAGCAATATTTATGCAAAAAACGTAACTCTATAGGAGGCTGCCCGTGATGCAGGTATAAGTGTCTCAAATTGTTTAAAGCATTTACGTTTTGAAACGTTATATGTTTTGATATTTTTTTTTACTTTTAAATTAATAAAAAAACTGTTAAAAATTTCATAAAATCTGCTCTAAAAACTCTTATGGAACCACACAGATTCTAAAATCAGATTAAAATGCAACAACCACTGATCACTAAAGTGGCAACAACGCTGTCAAGTTTTTCATAAAATTCGCACGTGACAAGGCAGGAAACATTGTCGCTTCTGGATCAGGAAGCCGTAACCATGGTAATTGTACACAAGTAGCACAAGGCTCGTTGGGTGGGTGGTGAGAAAATGGAAACAAAACACGAAATCGCAGATGAATCGGTCGATGGGCCATATTATCTCGAAAAAGTGTATATACCAGTGGACTCTGAGGATGACTATCAATATGAAGAAATTCTGGCTGATGATATGATCAGCATGACCGAAGGTGACGAAGATCTTGAAGCAGCAGTGAAGGCTGTGAGAGATCGCGCTGATGACACAGACCTGATTACACCATGCTCGACCAAGCAACCCCTTTCACATATCCCTGAGGCAGTGGACGACTTTTTCCGTAACTTCTTGGTGAAGATGGGTATGGCCAGGACCTTAGATTGCTTCCAGACAGAGTGGTTTGAAATGCAACAAAAAGGCTTGCTAAAAATTGGTCAGGTGGATTTCGTTCCTGACGCATACTCGCACAACCAGCTCCTAGACAACGAACTCAGAAATGTTCAGAAAGAACGAGACAGCTACAAGCAAGCTGCCCTCAAAGCGGCTGAAACACTCGTTAAAATAAACAAAGAGAGGGACTTTCATCGTATGCAACATAAGCGAGTTGTTCAGGAAAAAAATCGCCTTATAGAAGACATCAAAAGACTGAAAAAACACTACGCCTCATATGAACCTGCCCTCAGGCAGCTGACCGACAAGTACCAAGCCTCACTGAAACAAAAGATGCTTGTCAGTTTAGAGAGAGACAGAGTCCTTGGCCATGTACACAATTTGGAGGCCACTTTACGCAACGCGCCCCCCTCGCCGGGTTTACGGTGTGCACCTAAGCAAGGGAATGGAAGAAGTCAGCAGAGTGTAGAGAAAGGAACAAAGCCGCAGAACAACAACGGAAGTCCTTGCAACCCAGCAACAGAGCACAGCGCAAGCACTAAGCACCCCAAGGATTCAGAGTTCCCTGCCAGCAGCCGTGTGAACCCTTACCTTCCCCAGATCAAGGCTCTTCTGGCGCAAGGAAACAGGGGCCCCTTCTGCTCACTGACAGCTTGTGTGAAGGCCCACAGCATGCCGATTAGTTCCCTTGCACTTCATCCTCGCAAGATGATTGTAGCCACCTCGAGCGATGACCACCGCTGGCGCCTGTGGGGACTACCTGCTGGAGAGATGATCATGACAGGGGAGGGCCATAGTGATTGGCTTTCTAGTTGCTGTTTCCATCCCAACGGAGGGGCTTTGGCCACTACTGGGGGAGACACCACTGTGAAGATCTGGGATTTCGCCCAGGGACAATGTATTTTGACTCTGGAGGGTCACACCCACGCCACCTGGGGCTGTTCCTTCCACTCCTGTGGTGACTTTGTGGCCTCCTGCTCCATGGACAACACTGCCAAGGTGTGGGACCTGAACAGTGAGAGGTGCCGTTACACGATGCGTGGCCACATTGACTCAGTCAACAGCGTGGCCTTCTTGCCATTCTCCAACACTCTACTGACCTGTTCTGCCGACAAGACCCTGTCGCTGTGGGATGCGCGCACAGGCCTCTGTGCCCAAACCTTCTATGGCCATCAGCATTCATGCAATCATGCCATCTTCAACAGTCTGGGGGACACCATCGCCTCCTGCGACTCCTATGGGGTGGTGAAACTCTGGGACGTGAGGAATGTCTCAGCGATGCTCTGTGTGGACACTGGGCCACATCCCAGCAACCAGGTGTCATTCAGTCCATGTGGGCGAAGCCTAGCTGTGGCCAGTAATGACAGCACAGTCAAGCTGATTGACCTAGCCTCGTCACAGGTGACATGTCTGACTGGTCATGAAGATGCAGTGCAGAGTGTCATTTTTGATCACAAAGGAGACATTTTGATGTCTGCAGGATCGGATGGTGCCATTTTAGTCTGGTCATAACAGTACCATCTAACAAAACAAGTACATTATCAAACAAGTAAAGCAAACCTTGTTTAGCATAACCTTTGCAACAGAAAGCATTTAGAATTCACCCTCACTGAATGTCTAATTACGTATTAACTACTAGTAATATTGGTAAGATTCCATTATAGTGATAAATAAACTTATTTCCCCCCTGGAAACATGCTCACGAAGCTGACTTGTGGTAAAAATCACTATACAAGATTTTTACAAGATTATGGTTTATGAAACAAAACTTTTGTTGACCATGACTCGCAATATAACAAATGTCAAGAAATTAACTTAACAGCAGTGATTGACAGTAGTGCCAGTAGCTCAGTCTGATTAGATAATACTACCACACCTGTCTCTACACCTGCTGCATCATACACCCATCAATTTCACATCTCCTATATGAAATAATAGGTACATTGGGGGTTTTAGAAATAAAATGTTTCACAATAGTAATAGATATGGAACAGTTTTATTACAAATACATACTTCAAAGTGGCTGTCTATGGGGATGGAAGTACAATTTATTCAGCAAATTAGTCCATCAAGCAATTTCTCAAAATTCTGTTTCTAATTAGAGCATGCCCAATTTGTATTCCACCATCATGTGAGGTTCTCCCATAATTTCACTTGTTCCTGGATCTAGAGAGAGAGAGAGAGAGAGAGAGATCATCAGAGTGAAAGCAACGACACTAAATAAGTAATTTCCGCAGCTATACTATCCTATCCATTTGTATGGAAACAGTGGGGAGAAATTAATATCAGGTAAGGTGAAAACTTCTCTATTGATCTAGTGAAAATTACTGTAGGGCTACACCAAATGTGTAACAGAAACAGTGCATTTTATAATGAGTGAGAAATATTTTGGAGGGTTGGTCTATTTTGTATTTATTTGAAAGTGTGTCATGCCTCTAGTGTAGCTTGCTCAAATGTTTACAAAGTAGATGCTAACTGCTGCAGAATATGGAGTGTTAACATAAAGCTTTAGTAATTAAGCCAGTGTATCCTTCCTAGTAAAATTATGGTCATACCCAAATATGGCATACCCATGAGGTGTGTAAAACAAATGTTGCCAACTTCAAGCCTTTAACCTCTGACCTGTCTTCACCCGTGACCAGTTACTTACCATTGAGGAAGTCCTCAAAGCTGATTGTATCATCACTACCACGCAATGTGTCAATGGCCAAATTGGAGCTTTGCAGGAATGGTAACCGTTGAATCTAGTGAAAAGAATCATATTTTACATTTACATTTATGCATTTAGCAGACGCTTTTATCCAAAGCGACTTACAAAAAGAGGATAACAATCAAGCTACACAGCAGAAACCTTAAGGAGCATAGTGCTAGGGTTTCAGTTAGTGCTTTAGTTCATTTTAGTGCTAGGATAGAAGATGAATAGCTGGGTCTTTAAGAGCTTTTTGAAGGCCTCCAGAGATCCAGAGCCCTGTTCTGATTGTTGTTGGTAGGTCATATTTAATATTAAATTAAGTTTTCCATTACTTTGAAATGCATTTATTTATTGCAAACCCCCAGACAATTAAAGACTGGTCTTATGTATAGATAAACAAATTCTACATACATACAAATTCTACTTTGATATATCTGGAAAACAAAAAAAAGTCTTACATCTGAAACACACACACCAGCCTATTGTACTTAAATAAGATATAGAATGGCACCACTCCTTTGCACTGTTTTACTGCACCTTTATACAGGGCCCATTTGATATGATACATAACTGATATCTTCCTCTGTATTTTTGTAGCCTGTATATCTGCATGGATCAGAGCAGAAAGCAATCCTGCTCCTAGATCAAAACAAGCTTCCTCTACCTGCTCATTCTTTCCATTTTAGCTGCTCTTCTCCGTATTGCTTTAAATTACTAAATTCTGCCTTCTCCCCACACTTATGGTCAACGTATATGATTGCACACTGATGTTTAGTTTGACAGGAATAGTAGGCATGCACTTATATGAACCATCAATTTCTTTTGTGAAAAGTTATTACAGCCATTTTTATCAATGAGCATAACGTTTGATTAATTGGAGGGGTCTTGACTTTAGAAGGAACAGATGAATTCTCTGTTAAATCGTGCATGTACCCAACTTTTTTTTTTTTTTTTTAGTGTGTGAGACAGCGGCCACTCTGGCCTCAAGATTCTAGATTGACACAAGGTCTGGTACTAGTTACTACCTCATACCTGTCTGGCCGCTTTGTATTCCATCTGTAGTTTAAGAGGTGCATGAAGGCCCTGGATGTTTCTGAGGGTACTGAAGTTCATCTTGTCTTGGTTCAGCTGAAACTGTGCAGACAAAGCAATTAAGCAATTAATATTTAATATGATAAGGAATAGTGGGTAGAATAATTTGTAAAGCCACATAGATCATGGTTTGAGATAAATATCACATCATTTTCTGGGTAGCAACAATTTGCCTACATTTAGAATACAAGATTGATGCCACTTCTTAAAGCAAAACACCAGCAAAGTTCAAATATTCAAACAAAGTCAATTACGTGAGTTGCAGCCTTCTAAAGTTTGTCTTTTCAGCCCAATAGTTTCCCAGCACTCTAGCAGCCACATTTAAAGGCCCAGCACTGTATGACACTTTGGGCACAGTATTATCAGGGTCTTTACCCATACAAATTTTCCTTTTGAAGTCCTACAATTAAAAACTATCAATACTTGCTTTAAGTAAGCTGCAAGTAATAGAATGCCAAGAACTGAAATATGGTGCAAAGACAGACTTACATTTTTCTCTGAAAGTTCCAGTGGATGACTAGGAAGCAGTTCATTTTTCACACTGGAGAATCTGAAAGCATGACATAGCCTTCAGTGTGCATATTCATAGGGAAATATATGCTATATATTCATTAAAACTGAATAACTGAAAATGTTTAGAACACAATTTCTCTCTAGTGGCACGATGTGCAAATATTCAATACCAAAAACTGCAAACGAAAGGCAGAACTGTTTCAAAAGTTTTGAAAATTACCCCCTGCGCATCGTGTCCTGGACACCATAGGCTCCGGCTTGAGGAGCAAGCCCCGTAACAGGGACGCTGTCCTTCAGCTGAGATCGCAGCCCACGAGTGTTCTATAGATAATAGAAATTTAATGAAATGAAATCCGAAAAAATACATATAGGTTTGTTAATAAATATAGTTAACATCTCATTTTTGAGTACATTACAAAATATTGGTTATGTTAACTATGACAGTTTCAGTTTCACTTACTATTAACGTTACTTGACACACTGAGAACAGGGAACATTGAGAACAGGCAAATAAAATTTGACATTTACGCATTATACAGTGTAAACCATGATGTTTACTCAAGTCACAGAACTACCACAGGCGTCGTTTTAACTTAGCTAACATTATCTGCTCACACTTCTTAGCCATCACTTAAGAATCGAGAAGATGCGATGCTAATTCGCAGCAATGACTTTGATCTAGACATCGCATTCTAGCTGAGTTGACCAAAATATTTACAACATCTTATATTTCGAAACACAAACTGCTTTATGCACCCTACACCTCATTCGTTCATAATGACAACTTCTTTTAAGAAAACAAAGCAACTGGCTAACCATGCTAAACATACAATGACGCATCAATAGGTAGCTTTGCTAATAACCTAGCAAACTACATACCGCATACCAAATAAGGCCACCATGAAGAACAAAACAACATAAGACGACTGAAACAAATACCTTTTCTCAGTAACATGGGATTTAACTATAAAAGAGTACACATTTAACCAATAATCCTGGCGACACCTACCATCTTTCCCAAACTGTAGTTGGAGTGAAATTGAAACGATAGTGGTTAGTGCTTCCGGTTCAAACAGTGACATGAAGAAAGGATGGTCTGTAAACGGTTTCTTTAGCCTTAGTCTTTCAGAGTTTTTTTCAACTATGTACTGTGGCTTCTAAAGTATGTTCTTCGGAAATATACACTTTGTCTCTAAGAAGTACAAGTATAAATATACCGACAGAAATTCATATATATATTCATATATAAAGATATATAAAAATAAGTGACTTACTTCTTCGTATCGGGGGTATAGCTCAGTGGTAGAGCATTTGACTGCAGATCAAGAGGTCCCCGGTTCAAATCCGGGTGCCCCCTCTTTTCTGCACTTTTTTAGTACATTGCATCTTGAGTATACACAATTAGTGAAAGGGTAGCACAACAGATACAGGGAAAAATCCTGTCCAACAAATCAACAATGTTTTACCAATGGCTAAATGTCTTGGCTTATCTAAACCTCAACTGGTGTCTTAACCTGGGCATCTATTGTGTGACTAAACAAATTTTTCTTTTATGCAGAGACTAATTTATTGACATAGCCTAGGCCTATACATTTTTGGGAATGTTTCTAAATAGGCTACTCCCTGTGGGATAGCTAGAAACGGAATTTCGATTCCTCTGTATGCCCAGTATATGTAGAGAAATTGACAATAACGTGACTTAACTTAACTTACGCTCAATTAACTTTCCATACAGTGTTAACTGAAGATTCTGGTGCCATTTTTACTTCATCCAGAAAACAAAAGGAGGAGTTGTGAACACTGAGCTAGGCGAAGCAGGCTAGACAAGGGTTGATAAAGTCATTTTAAACTCAGCAGAGTCCATCCCCATTAGTTAAACATAAAACCCAGATTAAAATAAAATTTAGTTATTATCTGCCATTATGATGGATTCTGACAAGATGTTTATCAATTCATGATAAATTACACAAGTTATACAAGGCAAACAAAGGCAATAGCTGCTGTTATTGTATTATTGTCACCACTGCGTTGAGGACAGGAAAAATGACTTTGTTAAATCTGTACTGCTAGAAAGGCTCCGGTGTGGAGCTCCACCAGGTGAGCTATTCTGTCAGTTATACTGCAAACTCTAACTTGTAACACATGGAAATAAATATCTGCTCATTCATGGTATAGATTTAACTAGAGATAATATAAAGTAAAGTAAATTTGAACTAGGTTTACATAAAAATTAGTAAACTATGTGAATTCAGTTTAAAAAAATCACACAATACTGGTTAAACCCAAAGTGTTGTTTGAGGGGCTGGTTTTATTCCCAATCAATTAAATGTATGCACTCAAAAAAAAAAGAAAGAGAAAAATGCAAATAATTTTTTTCCCAATGTAGAAAGGGAAGATAGGATCAAGTTGGTTCAATATGATTTTGAGGAAAATAAAATTTCAGTATTGTATTCTGTGTTTGTATCTTCAATATCAATATATTTCCAAGCTAATGCTTTTGTTATGCCTATTATAATGCAATGTATAAATTAATACCCATTAATTTCAGTGGCAAAGCTAACATCACAAAAGTGGCACATAATGACATTGAATGCGTGCCACACGTCCGGAAGACAGTTTGGTCCTCTGACCTCTGTTCTTTTGCCCCAAGAATTATTCAGGGCTCAATATTTTACATTTACATTTACATTTATGCATTTAGCAGACGCTTTTATCCAAAGCGACTTACAAAAAGAGGATAACAATCAACCTACATAGCAGAAACCTTAAAGAGCATAGTGCTAGGGAATAGTGCTTCAGTTCAATTTAGTGCTAGGATAGAAGAAGTTCTCTGAATAGCTGGGTCTTTAAGAGCTTTTTGAAGGCCTCCAGAGATGGCCCTATGTGTTTAATTGTGATGACAAGAAGAGAGGAATGAGGATGAAGGAGAAAAGCAAAAAAAATCTGAATGTGTAATCCAAATCTTGGTTTACTTGTAATGCCCATTGACTCCTCCATCCTCCTCCCTCTTCATCTTCCTTGTATGTTTCATATATGAGAGGGTGCAAGGAAAAAAAAGAGGAAGGATACATTTTAAACTGGGATGTACCCTATGCCTGCAGTTACTCAAGAAGTGGTGTGGATAGGCAGAGCCGTAGACCTACTAAACACTAGGGGCAGTATACTTCCGACAGGACACTCCAGTGCCGTTTTCTGTTACCAGATATCTATGTTACCACTGCGATAGTAGACATAAACAAAAGACGGTCTCTGAAATATCAATGTTTTTTGCTGCCGAAATAGCGGCCAAGTCGGATACGATTATTTTATTTAATAAATCAGACACTAATTTATTGAATCCGTTCATTCCATGGCAATGCATAACGATTTATCGTTGCGAGTAAGTGTTTTCTCCGAGCAAGGAGGAAGAAAATACATGGAGGATGTTACCGAGGTTGTGTTAGAGTGCGAACCGAGCGAGGACGAGCTTGGCGCGGTCGGGCATGGGGACTCGAAGGCGGACTACCATCATGACGATCAGCTTGTTGAGCAGCCTTCCTCTCACGTTGCAGACTCTTTATCTGAAACAGTAACTTCACCCGTCACTGTTGTGTGGACACAAAATGTTACAACAGAGGAACAAGGAGATAATGCCACAGCAGACATTAACGTTAACTGTGCCGAGGAAACAACAGTAAGGTTATCGCAACCAAAGGCAGAATCTGCATCGGATTCGCGAAGGTCTGTGGCGTTTTTTGCTGTCTTCGACGGTCATGGAGGTCGGGAGGCAGCACATTTCGCTCGGGATCACCTATGGGACTTTATTAAAAAGCAACGGGGATTTTGGTCTACAGACTACCGGGACGTATGTGTTGCGATTAGAAAGGGTTTCATAGCCTGTCACCATGCAATGTGGAAAAAGCTCCGTAAGTAACTATTCTTAGCTTCACTGTCACACTGCAGTAAAGGCGATTGAGCTATTAACAAGCGTGTAGTCATGTAAATCATATGGAGATGAACATATATCAGGTGTATTAACCTGAGAAGAGCTGATTTGTTAGCATAATGCTAATGTTTATCAAAAGCTAATGTCGCTGTAACAGCAGTCAGCAAACCAAGCTAGCAGTCTAGCTGTTTTGAGCTATTCGCTAGACTGAATTGGAATTACTGTCGATAATCTCTATAGAAAAAGCAAAGACGTTGCTGTTTAGATGTATTTGTTAGTCGTTTTCATTCAATTTTGGATTTTCAGATTGTAGGTTGAGATTGTAGGTTGGAGGGAAACAAGCGGTCTTATCAGAACACGCTCAAACAAGTGCTGCGTATGGTAATGTTAGCCTACTAACTTAGCTCTATAATATAATGTAGAAAAGTCGTGCTGTCTTACTGTACTCCAGGTGAAGCTCATTAATCTCATGTCCAAAAAGAGTGTTTTGTAGATTTATGTTCTTTACCGTGTTAAGGTTACTGATGTGCTAACGTTAAAACTCACTCAACTGACTACACGGCTGACAACCCTGTGTGCACTTTTGTCGTGCACTCGTTAATTTTCAAACTTCCCGGGCAGTTCAGGCGAAACTGATCAGATTGACTGTCTGGCATGCAAGTAATTTCATTGTGCTCTCCAGAGAAAATTTGAGAAATTATAATGACAACACCTCATTACAGATTCGTATAAGCTACAAACTAACTCCACGTATACAATTTAGACGTGAAAAAAACATTCGACGCAGATTTGTTAGATCAAGTTCACTGATTAGGTAAAAATGCTTCTGTGAACTTTGCCACTCATCTCATGTTGTATTCTCTACTTTCTCCATAAATGCAACGCACATCTGCACTTCAGCGGAATGGCCTAAGACCATTACTGGCCTTCCAAGCACATCAGGCACAACAGCCAGTGTTGTAGTGATCCGTGGAGACCGTATGTATGTGGCGCATGTGGGAGATTCATCCGTCGTGCTTGGAGTCAGGGAAGATCCCTCAGACAAGGTCATCAAAGCTGTGGAAGTAACACAAGACCACAAGCCAGAGCTCCCTAAAGAGAGGCAACGAATTGAGGGCCTAGGTGGCAGGTGAGAATGAAAGGACCACACATCAAAGAAGCACAAGATTTATTTGAAATATTAGGTATTAGGGTGAACCATTTTGATCAATTGATTCAAGGAATGTATGACCATAAGGATTTATCCTTATCTTTATTCTCAAAAAGTCTTCTTAAATTGTATTTTTCAGTCAAAACGAATGTGCCTTCTATAATTTATTGACTTAAGAGAAGTTGTACATTACTTAGTTGTTCTTATTGCAAAATGACAGCTTGTGTGTGATCAATACCTGTCCATTTAGTAGTCCACATATAAGTGTAATTTAAAATGCAGGGGACATTGTGAACCATCACATGCATCTATTGTAATTATGGATTTGCAGCTTAACTTTGCACAGGCTGAATGATGAAATATAAGGCAATGAGTAGACAAAGACTTTACCTATGTCATTTGCCTACACTAATGTACTGCATAGAATGGCAAAGTGACACGAGTTGGATCCTAACATATGCATTGGATGTCTGTCCTTAGTGTGGTGAAGAAGTCGGGGGTGAATCGTGTTGTGTGGAAGAGGCCCAGGCTAACTCACAATGGGCCAGTGCGAAGGAGCACAGTCATAGACCAGATCCCGTTTCTTGCTGTCGCTCGAGCACTTGGTGAGCTAAACTATCTGTCTGGAAAACTTAAATATGTCTTACTTACTTCTGTATGACGCTCATTAAGCTAAAATGATGCATGGACATTTCAGTACAGTAAATGCAAACAAACTACCGGTCAGTGAGATTAGATTAGGTTAGATTCAACTTCATTGTCATTACATGTAGAAATACAGAGTAACGAAATGCATCTAATCAGAAGTGCAAAAAGCAAGTGCAAAATATACAATATAGAGTGTATACAGTATGGACAGTATGGACAGTTAAGCAGTGTACAGTTGAGTGCATATGAGAGCAGAAGGAGGTAGCCAAATTAGTGGTATGTATAGTGAATACTCTACATATGTCAGCTTAAGTGTGCTATATAATACAGATGGGTAAGTAGGCCTATAGAGCTGTAGAATTAACAATGTGTATAAATACAGTGATGTACAATAGATAAGTATAGTCTACACAAAATGTATAAATATGAGATAAAGAGGTATTTACAGTTTTTGGGATTGTGTGTACATGTGTGTATGGTTAATATATCTCTATATACAGTAGAAGGGTAAGTATATCTGTAAGTGGGCAAGTGCAAGAACATATATACAAAGGGTGATGAAGT
>JAGFZM010005405.1:0-13917 GCA_017657215.1 Limnothrissa miodon | reverse complement strand
GGGGGGAGTCCATGGCAACCCTTGTTATGAAGTGTGACTGATGGGGTGCAAGCGGGTGCTTCTCCCCATCCAACTGTCTCATTAAATAACAAGGGGGAAGATACGAGTAGTGCACATCTGTTACATCAAATGATGTCAGTGGGACACTGATAAAAGTGCTTTGTATTTTATGCATCTGATATTTTTATCCCTTATATTCATTGCCATTGATAAAGTGCAAATCACAGCAGGGTATTAGCTGAAATACATAGTGATACAAAAGGATAAATGGTGAGGGCAATGACAAACCTGTCACTGTGCTGGAGGACGATGCTGCCACCATGTGGGTATTCATTAAAACGACCACTACAAGTCAGAATGCAGATGTTTTGGAAAACACATGGTGTTATTCAAGCACCAACGGGTGCCTAAGCACAGTGGTGTCCAGTACCATACAGTATATGCCAAACCACACCACTCTCTTCTTCAAGTAATCCCTGCCCGCTCCCTAGTCCTGTCCACTAAAGGCTATTACAAGCTGAAAGTCAAACAAGTAACTCAACAAAAGGAAGTGATATCACTTCTGATTGTCTGTTATGGTACTGGTAGAGTTAAATGAAAAAGTATGTTTTAAGATTAAATATTGCTGTGCTAATCTGATAAAAAGGAGAAAGACTTCTACAAAATGATAATTATTAGAAAATGTCTTACACTGACAGACATATTAGGCCAATCCCCTGTTTGTAAAAATGCATAAAACCGCAGCACTGAGCATTAAAAGGAAAAATCCAGTCAATCAAGGTCCATAATGTTAAATTATTTATAATCCATAGAAACTTGATTGTAGTGTCATAAATGCACTGTGTATAATTTAATGCCCACATTATGCATAGCTTTGGGTTTAAGCCTATAGGACAAATAACTGCAGAAAGACAAGAAGGTTACTCATGGCCCTATAAAAAGCTAGCATTGCTGGAATTTCATGTTTCTAGCACACATTAACCCAACAGTGACAATTTGACTTGACAGGGTGGATGGCACAATCTGTGACACGCTAAGGTTATTACTGTTCTATTTCCCATAAAAAGCACACTGGCAGACCTTCAGAGATTCCTGAGGTCACTGAACGAGGTGTCGAGGGCAAGTTTAAACCTTGAGGACCAGTGCTACCTTGGTTGTCTGGTTTACACCCCTTAGTTTTCTCATACATCCTCTGATGGTTATCTCTCTCTATCTCTCTTTTTTTCTCTATTTCTCTCTCTCTCTGAATAAAACACAGTGGCAAAAGATTTGTTATCTTCAAGGTTGGCATTCTAGGTTAAATGACATTAGTCGCTATAAAGAAACGTGGAAAGATTAAGAGAGTATCACAGTCGTGTACTGAAGGGAGAATGACCGGACGGTCAGAGATCTCAGAGTTACACACAAAAAACAAACAAGGAACAAAACACATCCAAGCTGAAAAAATGTCACATTGGAGGCAATCTTCTAAGGATAGGCTATCTTGAAATTTGGCCTTTTACTTCTAATGTCTAATGTGAACTTCTAAAAAGTTTTCTGATCTTTATGATCAAGGCAAAATAAGCACAAGAACTGGACCCTCAATCCTCAACTCCAATCAGCCTTCGAAACTTACCACAGATAGAAAATCAGAACCTGCTGATTATTTTGGTTGAACTCCACTTGAACTTTACTGAACTCTTTACATTATTCTAAAATGTAGGCTACTTTCCACGTCAAGGCGGCCAATGTCTAATACAGAAATATGAGGCCGTTTCAGTTACAAATGCAATAACAACTCAATTTTGGATCAGAATTCCAACAGGCAGACTAAAACAATCCATGATGCACAGTTAGTGACAAACATGTCACTTGATAGCCATCCTTTTAATAAAAAACAGGCTGCATTGCACCTTGGCTTGGTTTGAACACATGCAGTAGATTACCCTTGTCTCTTTTTTTCTGCAAAGGATTGTGGGGAAGTAATTGCCACTTTTGTACAGTATTTCTTTAATGTGTCAAATAACACTAGCAAGATGCCTGAAAATATCTGTTAAGTGCAGATTATTATTTCGGTAAAGCAATGTTCTCTCGCATCCCTCCATGAACCTCTACCTTTTCAGACTCCTGTGCGTAGAAAGGAAAGCGGTGGTAATTCAACATGACCAAGGCTAGCATATGACGTAGTCTTTGAAAATAAAACAAAACTAAACAAGGACGCTTCATCTGGTGAGCTGTGCAACCTTGGCATGTGAAAAGAAAAAAAAACGATTCACCCCTTTCCACAATTGTCTCTATGGCGTGTGCTCAGAGAACGCACACCTGGAACAGTTTGATGAGGAGAGTAAGAAAGGACCAACGATTTGGCATGTTTTACAAAGATGCTTGCGCAGCGCCTTTTAAGTTACTCAATTCGTGGCCCTATACACATATCAAATGATTATGTTTATGTTATGAACATTGTCTACCAACATTGGATATTTCGAACATGAGTTGACTAGTATGCCACAACATAGCCTACATGCGCGCGCGCGAGCCCGCAAACAAACACACATACACACACACTAATAATAATAATAATAATAATAAGCCTAAATACAGTGTAAATCTCAGACTATTACCTAAATCATTCTCAATCACACAGCTATCAGGATCATATGCTTTGAATATACTCCTTGTAGGAGGGACGGACAAGGAAACCAACTTTCCTTAGCCCAAGCAAAGTTCACTTGCATCTAGAGTAATCGCTTTTAAACATTAACCTGACCACCATCCCCTGAAGAACCTAGTCCTATTTACGTCTTGAGTATTTTTGAACAGAACCACGTGTGGGTCGAGTCCCATGTACATCTGGACACCGGACATTTACGCATTTACGACACTGGCAACACATGAGAGACAGCATGGTTAGAGAAGGTCGTACACTGTTGATACATCAGTCAAGCAGAATATATGAAGGGAAGGCAGTGCATCTCCAGCGATTGACTTGAGGAAAGTCTGAGTTAACTTTAGCAACTTATTTTGTCAGACTTGCTTTCACTCAGTTTTTTAAACTTCTTCTTCTTTTTTTTTTAAATGGAAGATCTCAACGGCACTATTGATCCCAGCTGTTTACAGGATCCACCGCTGGCTATCGATGTCATAAAGCGTGAGTGGCCTATACTCATTATGAGTTTTTTTTTTTACATTCATTTACCATTTTTATTAACAGTGAAACATGGAAAGGATCAATGGCAAGGATGGCAAAACGTGCGCCATGAGCTTCGGCCGATGGTCGCTCTGAAACACGGACCTACTCTTACTCTAAATACAGTTTATAGTGCCAAATAAATGCAATTTCTATGGTGATGGTCAAGATGTAAATGCGTTTGTTTCCCATTTAGTCAGACTCATCAGGTCTGACAAATGACTGAGTAGAGTATGAGGACCAAAAAATGATTGAGAGTGTGACTGAGAACATGATTAAAAGAATAATTTAGTATTTTGTTTAATAAAGCAAAAGAGGTCCAATTTGCATAGAAATTACACTGTTCTGTAAAATGTGTCTGGACGAACAGCTGGGATAGTTTGTGAATGATTAAGGTCAATGATTCATGTAGGCCTAAGTGTTCTTTTTTAGAAGTGCATGGCCCATTGGACATCAAAAGGATTGTTGCTGAGATTGCATTGCCTGCACATGAAACACTTGGCACAAAGCTCACAAATCTCTTTTGAATCCGATTGCATTTCTTATATTCTGTCTGCATGACATTGTTTTCCTGATGGACAAGCTAAATTAAACGAACCAATGACATTCAATTACTTATTGAGTTATGGGTTACTTGATTAGTCTCATCATCATCATCATCATCTCTTTGTCGTTGTAGAGTTAGATATGTTTGGAATTGTCCTGTATTCTCTTCTGACCTTCATGGCCACAACGTCTCTGCTTCTGTACCTGGAAGAATGTGTGTATGTGTACAAAAAGGTGCCCTCACCCAAGAAGATGACAATTATTTGGGTCAATGGAGCTGCACCTGTAAGTAGAGCATTATTGTTCACATCCCAAGTAAATGTATTACTAGATTAATATAATAGATAATAATAGATAGAAGTGAATATGATATTCAATATTAGTTGTTTTGCGTTGTTTTGTCTGCCCTGTGTTGGATGTCCTGGACCAAGAGAAATCCTCACAAACAGCACATATTGTGTCTTGGGGTTAGGACATGTTTTCTACTGTACCTGCATGTTTGTTCTGTCTGTCCTGTCTTGTTTGTCTACCTGTCTGTTTCTAGTGGTAAGAATATGGATTAGAGCATATTAGAATATATTTTCTGTCAAATATTGATTATGTTGTTTTTGTGCACTTTATAGTCTGTTCTGTCCTGTATTGTCTGTTTAATGTACGCAAGGGGGCAGTGAGAAATGTCGAAATTTCGATTCCTTTGTATGTCTAGTACATGTGAAGAAATTGACAATAAAACTAACTTTGACTTTGACTTTAGTTTGTTGTGACCACATACTGAACTGGTGATTAAACAAATTCAACACATGATGAAAATATTTGAAAACATGTCACTGATACAATTACCAAAGTGGCCTATACCTATCATTTCAAAGGTGACAGAAGTGTTTTTAATTCCCCCAGATCATTGCCACAATGTCCTGCCTTGGAATGTGGATTCCAAAGTCTACCATGTTTACAGACATGACATCAAATTCGTAAGTAAGAGACAGCTTCAGATTACTGTTTTGAGAAAGAGAGAGAGAGAGAGAGAGAAAAAAAAGGAGGAGAAGGGATTATATCTATGTGTCTCTTTAGTTATTTTGCAGTAGTGATCTACAAGTTCCTGAAGCTGATGTTGGAGGAGGTTGGTGGTGAGGAGGCTTTCCTCCAGCGTGCTGGAACTAAGACTCTAAGGATCAGCACTGGGCCCTGCTGCTGCTGCTGCCCCTGCCTGCCTCACGTGTCAATCACACGGTACCTTCTGACTCCCACAACCCCCCATGTCACAGTATAGAGTATAGAATATTTATGCAGGTTGCACTGTTGCATTGGTTCAAAGATAGAAGAAGATAAGTCATTCTTTTTTCATGGCTTTAAGGCTTTTTATTCAGATAGGACAGCGAAGAGTGATAGAAAGAGTGTGACAGAGAGAGATAGTGTGGGCTTGGCATGACTCTCATTCCAACCTGGGTTCCCATGGGCATTTAGACCTGAATGTGATAAGGATGCTGCAGCAACCTGTGGCACAGGTTTAATGTACACCTGTATTCAGTGTTGGGGGTAACAGGCAACAGGTGTAGATTATTGGCTAATCGGAAGCTAGGTAGATAACGTGCAACTCTGAGGCTACGTTTACACATACCTGGGTATTTTGATAAACGAATATTTTCTTTCCTCCGTTTTCCAAAATAATTCCGTGCATACACCATCGCTTTCAAAAAAAGTTTCCGTTTACATTAAGCTGCATAAATATGCTGTTAAGAGCCATCATACCTAGGCTATGCATATGGGCCGCAGTGTAGGAAGAAGGAGCCATACAAGCCAACCAGAAGCCTCATGCCATTCCTCCGGGACAACCACCACCTCATTTCCAAAGTTCTCCCACCAGACAGCAGTCCGCCCAGGTCGGACAGGAAAACTACGTTTTATCTGTTTTTTTGCAATTTACACGCAAACGTGAATTCGGAGTTTTCCAAAAAATCTCCACTTTTGCCGGAGTTTTTAGAAAGAATCGTTTTCAGAGGCGACATCTCCGTTTGTGCGTAAATGAAAGGCGCAAACGAAGGGGAAAGTGTCCGTTTTTAAGAGAAAACGTATGTGTAAATGGGGTGGAACAAATAGTTTGTGCTTCTGCCTAGAATCTGGATGGGTAGGGAGAAAAAAAGTAACGAGTAGTGTAGTGAGTTACTGTTTTAAAGGAGTAACGAGTAACGTAATTTAGTTACAAATTAAAGCAGTAACTAAAGTAAAGTAACAAGTTACTTTTTTTGAGTAACTTCCCCAATACTGCCTGTATTATGCAGCTAAATACCATTCTACCTACCCCAACCCTGTTCTGTTCATGGTTTTTCTATACCCTGTCTTACTGCCTAGTGTCTTATTGTCTTTATGCACTTTATGTATATTATATTTATAATGTAGGTGCAGTAGCTAGATGTATCTTAACTTATATGTAGCATAATAGACTAGGGCTGGACAACTAATCGCATTTGCAATATAATCGCAATTATGAAATTTGCAATTTCGAAATCGCAGAGATGCGTAATATTTTTGTTTTGTAACTGCATAGACTTAATGCATTGACTTGTTTGTTAGCTACACTCTGCACTATGTTAAACAGGGATTGGGGTTCAATGTAACAAGATATTCTCTTGAATAAAAATATGTTGATTAATGAGAATAGTTCATTTTCTATTTTTAATTAGACCTTGTGTACAAATATGCATAATAATGGGACATATTTGGTGCTTGTGGTTTTTATTGTGAAAAATCGCAATATAATCGCAATCGCAATATTGGTTGAGAAAAATCACAATTTTGATTTTTGGCCAAATCGCACAGCCCTATAATAGACTTCATTTTAGCCTATGTGCTCCATACATAGCCTGTCCCAAATGTCTTTTTTTTACTGTTATCTTAATGTAGTATGTAAAAAAACACTCAACTTGACTTTGGTTCTCAGAGTACAAAAGGCAATGAGATGCTATTTCAAAGTAAATCTAAATGGTGTTATTTTATTGACTAATATTATAATATTATTTAATTCTTGGCAAATCAGAATTAACTGCCAACTGATGTTCCTGCATTTGCCTGTACTGTAAACTTTCTCATTTCATTTTTCTTACTGTACAGTTAATAAGAACCTAATAAGAAGGTACGGTTAATAAGAACCTAGTTTTAATTACAATTTGGGTTCATATTCAGGCAAACAACATGCCTTGTTAAAATAGACTCTTTAATTTCTGTTAAGGCCATGAAAAGAACCACATTTAAAACTATAATATTAATGCTATGCTATACTAATATTATAACATTAAAATAGTATAGATTGTGATCCTTGGCAGAAGATCTACTGAGGCCCTAATAGTGTGTACACAGCGTACTGGTTGAGCAAAACTATTTGCTACCTCTAGATTTCTAGGACAGCTGGTATCAGTAGCATTCACTGAACTGATCCTGAATGACAACTTTCTGAGCAGAATGCTCAGTTATTCACAGAACTTACTTAACTTTCAGTTTACACACTTAGAATTGAAATTGGAAATACAGAATTCTGGAATTCATATATGCTTTCTTTGCTTGTACACAGACAAACTCTGTTTTTGCTGAAACTGGGATCTCTTCAGTATGCCATTCTGAAGACGGCTCTTTCCATCTTTTCTATTGTGCTCTGGACCAATGGCAACTTTGACCTCTCAGATGTGAGCACTGTGCAACCATCCTTTTAATCACACTATACAAACAACATGCTATACTGTTCTGCTACAGGCTGTGAGTGACCCATGTTAATTATCTGTCTGTTTTCTAACGATCTACCCCTTTAATATATAGTGCTAATAAATATCCTTACATTTCTATGCTGATAAGGAATGGTAAAGATTTATGTGGACCCAAAAAATGAGAATGAGTGAGACTTTGACCAAGGAACATCTTACTTATTTCTTGTTTCTTTTTATGCTTCTCTGCACTAAGCTTGAGATCACAGGAGCTGCAATATGGATAAACCCTTTCATTGGTGTCCTTACCATAACAGCCCTGTGGCCTGTGGCCATTATGTTCATGCATCTGCGGAACACCTTGCGAAGTCTCAAGATCATCCCTAAATATGCCATGTATCAGGTTTGTCATATTGTCACTTTCTCCCAAGCGAAAGCTTTAGGTCCTCACATCTATGGAATTTGCAGTTACCACATTTAAATCTGAACGTATTGTCATTCATTGAATACAAGAACAGAATATTGACTTCATTCAGGTCGATATGGCATGCATGACTTAAGCCCAGGTTCGATTCCCAAATCACGTGTTGCTTTGGATAAAAGTGTCTGTTCAATTTCAGTCAAGTTGAGTAACTTTAAAGGCCTAATTTTCTCTCATACATGCTGTAACTAAGTTGTGTCATGCTGTGAGTGAAAATAATAGTGTTGTGTGTGATTACCCAGCTGGTTTTGGTATTGAGCCAGCTTCAGGCAGCCATCATCAGCATCCTAGCCTTGGACGGAACCATTGCCTGTTCTCCTCCTTTTTCATCTATTGCCCGAGGTTCTAGTAAGTATGCCTGCAACAAAGAAGTTCATGTTTTTTTTAACTTATTAAGCAGTTATTGAAGAGGTACTGTCAGCTTGTTAATTGTTAAAGTGTTCTATGAGATTCTGCAGGATTTTAGCACAATTTTATTTTTGGCTCATAGGCTTTCTGCCCCTTGAATACATTGTGAAAAAACTGAGTTTCGAAAGACAACACGGGGGCTGTAATACTCAAACAAACACTAGGCGCATGGAGATCTGAACCAAAGCATAACAGCCAACCAATCAGCAACAAGATGGTTAGGGGTAGGGGTGGAGGTTAATGCCCATCCCCTACCATCTTGTTGCTGATTGGTTGGTCGTGGTTGTTTATGTTTGTTTGAGCGTTTGTTTCAGGATTAGAGCCCCTGTGTAGTCTTTGGAGTCTGTTTTTTTTTCACAATATATTTAGGGAGCAAACTGATCAAATGAGATGCATTTGAGACAAAAAATGAAATTGCACCTAAAATCCTGCAGACTCTCAAACAGCACTTTTAAGAACTATTTTGCATATCTGCAAAACAAACCAACAGATCAGTAGATGAGTAAATATGTATTCTGTGTTAATTCTAACTATGTCCTTCTGTCCTGTAGTGCTGAGCCAGCAATTAATGATTGTGGAGATGTTCATCGTTACCCTGGTTACTCGGCTGTTCTACCGGCGGACCTACGAGCCCCTTGTCCTGGACCAACATGAGAGTGACAATACTCAGAAAGTTAAAATGATCCAGGACTTTGCAGTAAGGGAGGATACAGCATGAGAGAGAGAGAGAGAGAGAGAGAGAGAGAGAGAGAGAGAGAGAGCATGGCATGGACTTGGACTTGGACATGGACTTTTAGGCCTACATGGATGTTTGGCTATATTCTAAATTATGCATCTTTTTACACTAAGTCTGACTTATATCTTTATTTTGTACATGGCAACTCTATTTTTAACAGTGCCTACTATTTAACATGATTTCTCTTGTACTATTCTCATATATAGCCTATTTGTACCCGAGCAGGGTTTTTTTTTTTTAACTTTTGTTTTAAACTGTTTTGTTGCTGTAAATTGTTCTGAAAAGTAACAAAATAAGCATTATGAAACATTTACTCATGCATTTATTCACCAGTAAATCCTTGTTCTGTAGCAGTTCTTTGGACTTTGAATTTTCTTTCCCCACCTCAAGAATGGTTTAGTGCTTAATGGCACTACCTCACAACTATCCTATACTGAGTCATTCTGAGAACATTCCAAGTGAGGAGGTATTCTCTGGAAGAAAGGGTGTGGTGGGTGGGGAGACATCTTTAGTACTCCCAGCTCCAGGAGATGGTCGGAGTAAAATTGCAAAACAGTAAGTGCTGGTTCCAGGTTAATGACCTCACTACTGTGTGACAGAGTGGAAACAATGCAGAGCTGATGTAACATCTATCTTAACAACTGACAACGACTCATAAAAATAAGAACATTATCTGAATAGTGTTGTTCAAAACATTAATTCCAAAATTTAATAGTAGGTAACATAATCAAAGATGGACAAAAGCTATGGCCAGAGTGGCCCCAATAGAAGTTAGCATTTAGTAAAATGTTGTATTTCTTTTAATAAAAATAATAATCGTTAAAGTAATGATCCTCATTTCGTTGCCTCGCTGTCATTTGCCAGTAGACGGAACTCAAGCGCCAGACCCAGACACGGGCTCTCACGCCCTCTGGCTGCAATACAATATAAATATCCATGTTTCCTTCAAATTTTCCGAAATTCTAGTTAATCCAATTTGAAAATATTTTCAGCTCCAAAAGTGTCATCAAAGAAATGATTGCCTTTGTTAGCAAAGTCAACTGTTGACATATAGACGGTGTTACCATAGGCCTATATAAATTGGTTTAGAAATATATTATTTCACTAGTACGTACACTACAAATTCTACAAATTTGGCTACCACACATACAAGAAAGCAGACTCTCAACATGTAGGCTAAACTAGTCTTGTGACAAGTTGTTGTGAGGTGGAGTGTTGTTGACCAATAGCTGCGCGCGTCACACAGTTTTAGGAACATGTCACGTGTTAAGGATTACCGTCTCATGCATGCTCGATTAACTTCAATAAATTACAAAGGAACACGAGAATAGCGTGGGGATACGTACCTACCTCAAATGCTTGTTTAAAAGTAACAAAAGTTTATGTTTCGTACAACGACTCTTATTACACTTCCGACTAACGTTACTTCGCCTCAAGAGGTTTCATTTCCAACTTCCAACTACAACCCTGTACAACTGAATCTCAGAAATAATGAGGTTAATCAACTTTTTGATGAAAAATGTTAATAGTAAAATTGAATATTACTCCAGATTTTCACCCTCACCGATGTCAATCAAGCAGTTTCTCGATTTCGGTAAGTAGTAGTCGACCGTGACCTTAACGCGCTCCGTCCTAAAACAGCAGTACTAAAGTGTTCTAGTGTTCTGTCATTTTTAACATATGGTGTCCTAGAGGGTGTTAATTCCCCATAACAAAGTCTCGTGTAAAATACTGAACCCTCTCTTTTTATTATACTGTTAATGTGACAAGGACTATTCACATTATGGCTGACTTACAGTAGCCTACTTACTGACCCACTGTGTGCAGACGCCTACGAAATTCCGTAGGCGTTCTCTTTGGTTCAGAAAAAATACCTAGTTAATGCAACAAGAGCAGTGGAGACGAAATATCTTTAATGCGGCGTATCTGTCAACAATTGCCTACATAGCACTGGACTGGACTGGAAAGTTTGTTAACGCCCCCCTGCACAAAATCGATTCTGGCACGAGCTCTCCTACGCATATTTTAAAGGTCAACTCATTAGTGCTAAACTAATAATAGCCTGAAACTGATTATTTCCACACATACATAGGATAGGAGTAAAAATTAGTTTTTAGGCCCGCTGTTCACATCTGCTGTGTTGCCTGACACAGATCAATGTGTGTCTCGTCATTTCACCTAGGAGCTTAATTTTCATTTATCTCAGTCACACTTTTACTCACACAGTTGCTCCTTTCAATACAATACAGTTCCTGCGCATGTGGAAATTATTGTAAGGTAACGATTCTACAAGATGATTTTACTTTTTTTTTTTTTTTACAAGACTCTGCCCATTGTCACTCCTATGAACAATTTATCCTTTACTAATGCAATATTTGTGGTCCACACTTTTGCATTGTGCAGTAGGCCTGCAGTGCAATTCAATGTAGTAGTATTTTTTTATGTCCACAATATTGTATTTAATGCAGTAATACTGCAGTTTTGATACTGCAGTACAATGCAAAACTTTTTCATAAGGGCATTCTTACAGTGACCTATAGGTTATAGTTAGGCAACACTTAGGCCCTGTATCTGTTCACAAAAGTGTCTTGACTGGGATGTTGATGAACAGTCCAGCACCAAGTTGTCCATACTCTGTGATTCTGCAGGTCGAGAGAATGCATGTGAGAAGACCTCCTACATGTTCCTGAGAAAGGAACTGGCTGTCAGATTAGCGAACACCATGCGAGAGGTTACTCTGCTGCCAGGCAACCTACTAAGCCAACCATCCGTCCAACTTGTGCAAACTTGGTGAGTTCTGTGGGCTACACACACTGATATGTAAGAACTTATCCAGTGGTGAGGCTGTGCAGTTGTGTGGTATTACTGTGATAGACACTAGATCAGTACAGTAGCCTAGAAGTTGCAGAGAGCATCGCCTTAGCTTAGAACTTGGCTTGGCCACGGTTACACAGAATACCTGGGCTCTGCGTTAAGATATGTGGGTTGACTGAGTTATGATTTAGAATTTGCAACATATGAATCCAATATTTATTTTTGAAGATGAACACAATAGATTTGCTTTAAAATACAAAATAAAAACTGAAATTGAAAGACATTTGTGTGTGTGTGTGTTTGTGTCCTCAGGTACATTCAGAGTTTCGAAGAGCTACTGGATTTTGAAGGCCGAAGCCCAGAGAGTGGGCGGACACTGAACGAGTGTGTGAATTTCATAAACATAACATAATCCTGATCATGCTCATGAGTCAATTGACTTGTTAAAGGCATAGTCTACAAACCTAACCCTGTGTAATCTAGGGGAGACTGCTTCATGTAACAGAGATTTACATTGTACTTGTGTACAGTTTTGTCTCTGTAAGTGGTAAACAAACAGCTAATCAACTGACCAATATAATTATCAGCAACTTTTCTGAATGCTGAATTTTTGCTCTAAAAACTGGACTGTATTTTGAAATACTTTTCAGCTTTCTGGACACCCTTAATCAAATACGTAACCGGCACAATGATGTAGTTCCTACTATGGCCCAAGGGGTAATCGAGTACAAGGACAAGTTTGGCTTTGACCCCTTCATCAGCAGCAACGTTCAGTACTTCCTGGATCGTTTTTATACCAACCGAATCTCCTTCCGTATGCTCATCAACCAGCATAGTGAGTGATTTTTATCATAATGTTTTGTTCTCTACTTCCCCTCTGTACCACACACATAAGGAGATCTTTGTACCATCCTAGTATCAACATAATCACACAGTATTAAATGTACAAGGTTTATATTTTATCTTATCTTCCTGCTGCTTATTGTAAATGTTGTCAGTAAATTGGAAGTGAGATAATTTGGGCATGTCTAACCATGGCTGTTTATTCCTTTGACTTCCTGTGGCAGCACTCCTTTTCGGTGACGCCACAGCCCATCCAAAGCACATAGGAGGCATTGACCCTGCCTGCAACGTGGCTGAGGTGGTGAGAGGTAACAGTGACCATGTCTTTGTTGTGTAAACACTTTGTTGAAAACCATTAGTTAGGCCTTGGTCACAATGCCTGTGTGGTGGATCTGAAGTAGGTTTGTTCCTTGGCTACTGCGAAAATAATTGCTTCACTTTTATTCTGTCTTGGGTCCGCGGTTGTGGTGTGGTTCAACACAAATGTTCCAGTTTTATAACTGTTTTTAAAGACTATTATTCCATGTACAAACTGACCAAACGATACTGGTAGGCTTAATGTTATAGATTTGTATTACATCAAAGAAAGTTATTATGTATACATGTGTTTTCCTGGGAATTTATTTTTGAACTTTGAACCTTGTAGATGCGTATGACACAGCCAAGATGCTCTGTGAGCAGTACTACATGATGGCACCAGAACTCAACATTCATGAATTCAATAGTAAGTGTTAATCATCATTATGAAATTATTTTTACCAAAATGATTGTTTGTTAGTACACTGGATGTTTGATGACAAATGTCAACCATGTACCTTGTTTCCCAGCTAAAGCCAAAGAAAAGCCTATTCAGGTGGTCTATGTTCCATCACATCTCTTCCATATGCTTTTTGAACTGTTTAAGGTAAGACAAACATTTTTACTTCTTGAAAGTGATCAAGAAAATACTAGGTTTTTGTAAAATATATTGTTTGTTTTGGTTGATTGATGATTTTGGTGGATTACCTCTCTGTGGGAAGAACTCCATGAGGGCCACTGTGGAGTTGCATGAGAACAACAGCAAAGGTCTCCCTCCAGTCACAGCTTTAGTGACTTTAGGAAAAGAGGATCTCTCAATAAAGGTTGGTATGGATGGAAGGAAGAGTTCATTTAGGCTGCCTATGATTTTATACATTTATACCAAATCTCTCTCTCTCTCTCTCTCTCTCTCTCTCTCTCTCTCTCTCTCTCT
>JAGFZM010005404.1:0-23949 GCA_017657215.1 Limnothrissa miodon | reverse complement strand
AAGGTGTACAATAACCTGATGATTTTCTTACATTGATAAATCCCACATTGAGCTCTCTGGCAGTGTAGCCTCTCTGCAAATTACGACGCACATATACGTCATAATCTCGCACAATTCGGGTAATAAGGTCAGAGGTGGAGATTCCCTCTGTCCGTTGAGTGGCCACAAACATTCCTGGGACACACACACAAATAATTATATTAGTAAATAATAATTAAATAAATTAAAGTAAACCAAGAAAGTACCATAAGTTAAAGTAAATAAGTAAATAATTATATCATAAAAAAAAACTAAAGTTAGAGTTAAAATGTCCATAGCGTTAGAGAGAATGATTGAACTTGAACAGAGTTTTAGTGCTGGGATACCTGCTTCCTTGATATGTTTGTAGACATCGTCTGATCCTGCGGATGTGTATGGAATGTCATCATGGGCCACAAAGTCAATCTGTGACAAAGAAATACCGAGTAGGCCATCATTTGTGATCAGTGGAATATGCTTTATCTTCTAAGAGAGACAAAAGGCAGATAGTTTGCTGGGAAGACGTAGATAAAAGAGAGGATGATTGAAATAAATAGATACCCTTCGACAGAGGTAGTTCACTAAAGACAGATAAACTTACCCTGTGCATATTTAGAAACTCAGGGCCAAGGGACCAAGGTGCATCACGGACCACCTCATCTACGTAGCGGCAGTGTCGTAGCGCCTCATAGCGTTCACGCTCTGTCATCACAGTGTAGCCCTTGCACTTGTGTGTGAGCTCATCGCTGCATACTGTGACAAACATGCACACACACACACACACACACACACACACACACACACACACCATAAGGTTCTTCTTCTCCTGCATCATAAGCCATGATGCACGATCACTTAAAAATACACAAGAACTTTAAATAAATGAGAGATGGCATTTTCATTCAAGAAACCAGCTTCACTAATCACTCCAAACCACTTTGTCTCCTGGATCAACCAGTATTACGAACAATAGGAGCTGTTTAAATATAATTTCCTGGTTGGTAACTCAGAACTGTATCTGTGTATATAATGGTATATAGTGAATAGCATCACATACCTCCCACTACTAGCTGTGTGTTTGGAAACAGGTTCTTGGCTTGCATTAGAGCACGGGCATGTCCAGAGTGGAATAGGTCAAAGATGCCATCGGCGTACACTCTCACTGGACGATCGGCTTTGGTCATCAACAGCAACACATATAGCGCACACCCACGGAACAAAAAAAAAAACATTCATAACCACATGTTTTTCTGTCACAATATAGGCTACGTTTAGTTCTCCAAATTGAAACGACTTGTCCCTTTACAACACAATCAGGAGGAATCTAACCTGGAGTTCCTCTACGAGCCTGTTCAAGTGTCACTCTCTCATAAGGGATGTCTGTCTCGATGCCTTTGGCCCGAGCAAATATCGCTGGCTGTGACAAGGTCTTGTGGAGAGATAAGACATAAAAAATGCATTATTATTAGCAAACTAATCCTTTTGCACAGCATTGTGTTTCATTTGCATGAAACTCCACAGTTGTAAATAGGCTCCCTTATTTTAACTGTCCATGAAATGAGTGCTTCATCTTTTATGAAAGATCCTAAAAACGTAAAATTAATAAAACCTTTCAGTAATGACGCTTAACTTGATCTGCTTGTAGTAGATCCAGAGTTTGTATAATTATAAACAAGGGTGACTCAGGGGTCAGGTGTTCACAGCAAATAACTTCCAAGTGGAGCTGTTTGGTTTGACCCAGGTAATTCTGAGGCACATTACCTATCCACTAACCGAAGAGACCAATGTTACATTTAACGATTAGGGGGAACCCATATGGCCTCAGCAATTTCCCGACCCAGCACGTGTAGAACTGCCTCACTGTTTCACTATCACAAGGTCTAGTGCGTAAATGTAGAATGTGAGTGGGATGTTTGCACACACTCTTTTCATGGTTTATCTAACATTTGATAAGACCTTAAGGACTGATAATTCACATATGCAGCTTTCCAAGTAAGTTCCAAGCAGTTATCTGTAAGCAAATATAAACAAAGGTCTGAGTAATGTTGTCATAATCCTTTGGACCCTCAGCTGTTTATGGTTGGAACTACTGATTGGTTCAGGTACCCTATGTGTGTGCCACCAAAAGCAACACACAAATTAAATATATGAATATAAAATATAAATAATATATAAACACACAATTAAATATTATGAAGATATTTATATAATGCAACTTTACTCATCAATTTATTATGCAAAGGCACAGTTTGGACCCACATTTCTCTCCTTTGTTATAAACAACCATCATTAAACAGTCACACAGGGCCTGTAGATATTTTAAGCTTCATGAGAGAAAAACATTTTGGGCCAACACACACTATCCATACATTGTGATACAAATTCATTGATAAAATCTCAATTTAACTTGAACTAAAATTCATATTTGTTTTTAGAATATTTCAGACATGCTACCTAACCATGTGTTCTAAGGTTATGTAAGAGCTGCCAACCTGGCATTAAATCTGGTGCCCGTACTCACCTCCACATGCAGTAGGCTACACCCTTACATAACCCAGTTAATTAGGCAGATTACTCTTTTATGTGCTGATTTGTTAGCTGTTGGTCAGTTACAGTGGGCTACTTTCAAAATAAGCTGAATGCAGAAAAAATCTGGATTTTTAGACATTGCATATTTTTTATACCTTATAATAAATATATTTTCATATCATTACACTAAATGATTGCACACAGCTTCTTTTTTTTTCACAACCCACCTGTCTTGGTTTCTGCCGCCGACGCTGCTGCTGATTCTGCTGCTGATTCTGCTGCTGTTGGGGTTGTTTTTGTGCGCCTCCACCTCCACCACCACCGCCCCTGTTTCCTCTTGGGCCATTTCGTCTTCTCCCTACCATGTCTGAGTGCTGACTGTCTTGTGTTTGCCTGAAACCAATCTCCAGTGTCAGTGGTGACTGTGATTCAACAGTAGGTGTGATCCTGTATTGATACTGACTGCCGGTCTCTTTCACATCACTGAACCGTCACAGAGTTTAAAGTCCACTTTGTCAGTGACACGTTACTATAAGAATCCTTAGGTAGCCTACAGAACATGCAGACCTGTGAGTATAGTGGTAACCGGGGTGCGTAACACTATAGGCAAATAATTACTTTTTTTTCTTCTCAAATATCAAATTGATGCAAGTTATTTAATGGGTTTTAATATGAGATTTACAAAAATATAAGACTTTTTTTCCTTCCCTGCTTATTAGTGTTTTACTACTATAACCACAGGGGTTCAACCAGCCCTTCAGAGGCAGACCCCTTGACACAAAAAACGCCAATCTTGATTACATCCCAAATGCAAATGTAATTTGCTATTTATTTCTTTGTGCTTTCTAATATACAACCTTTTCAGTCTCAATAGTCATCAGTCTCTGATCCCATCAAACCCCCACCACCCCACCCTACCTTGACTAACTCATTTTCTGTGGGAAACACGCAGAACTCAGTACTCAGATGTAAAATGTGGGAACAGTTGGTATTCTTTGCTGGTTAACAACATGTCTACTAGCCTATAGACTAAGGTACACTCATTTTTGGACTCTGGACCCAAGCCGCCCAAAGAACATCTCAGAACAAACTGAAGTTCACAGATTATGCAATCTGGGTAAAATTTTTATGTGGACGTTCTCTTTTCAGATGTAATGAAAATGTCTAAAGCCAGTGAAAGCCTGTTGCACAGGAAAAATAACATTCAAAATAAAATCAGCCAAATTGTGAATGATCTACAACCCATCCCAAACAGATGCTTCTATGGCGGGCCGATAGTGAGTTTGTCTAAAATTTCCGGCAAACATAATGGCTACCAGAAGAGGTCAGTAGAGCTTCTAGAAAATACTTGTAGAATTAATACCTAAATCTCTGAAAACACACACTTTTAAGGATAATTAAGGTTTTTATTTTTTGTGAGTCGAAGAAGTAAAGTGCAACAAATGCGTAAGCCCACATTTTGACAAGAGTGCAAAAAGGCTTCATATGACTTCAAACTCTCCTTAGCAGACGCACACCACATGCAATCTACGTCCAGTTTGGGACAAAATACTTTTCTTAAATAGTTAATAGTTCTAAATTGTGATCATAATGGACCAGATAGTTAGTTAACCCCCACAACATTCTTGTAAGCAATGATATGCTTACAGTATATGCGTGGCAAAAAAATATATATAAATACATTAATAAAAAGAAGTAATAAAAAGCTCATGTCTTGGAAATCAGGAATGATTTACCCATAAGGTGGTAAAAGAACATCACTTTTGCATTTTTATTATAGGACAATTACAAGAAAAAATGGTCTAAACAGGGGAAGTCGTATGACTACTTGCTTGTGACTACTTGCTTGTGAACAGAGTGCCGTGACTGGCAAGGCATGTGAACAGAGGGGCAGGCTGATGACAGGGACTCTGCTGAGACTAATGGGAAATCAAAAAAAGACCTCACTGCTGAGAAGAATCAGAAGATCATGTTTCTTACTGTCTGCTCTGTGTAGCTAGAGGTTCACGTACCATATTAGGGTTTGAATGCACTTGTAGAGGAAGAGTTGGGACATGTAGAAAGTAATAATATTTTTGAAATGTTTTTCCTTTCTATCTCTCTTTTATACATTTGTGTCACTGTAAAATAATAACCATTGGTTTAAATTATCCGCATTAATATGGGACATAGGGACATGTAGTTTTCTGCGGGTTCCCATAGTGATGGGAGTAGATCTTTAGGTCAGTGTGATCTTGTGGGTGTGTGGGGGCATTTGGCTGCTGTGCTAGCGAGGCTTGCTGGGAGTGCTAAGCATGCCACTGGGCACATTAGCACAATTAGCTGCCAGCGCTACGCTGCGCCGCTCATGGGCCACATTTAGCCTGTGGCTTCTGGCCATGTTGCCACAGGCAGGGGAGCATCGTGGGCTTCTGGGAAACCATTTTAGTGGCAGTCTGCTGTCTGTCTGTCCCCCTGTCTGCAGAATAAAATGAGTGGCTCTCCATCATGTTGGCAGGTGGCTAATGTCTGTGAGGAGCACCTGTGTTCTTGTCACAGGGAAATGCTGGAGCTTCCCAGAATAAAGAGGTCTTCCCCAGAACTGTTACGAGCCTTAAGTGACATGGCCTAATTCAGAGAGCCAGAAGCCTGTTTTGTAATGGTGAAGTTGTCATACAATGGGTCAGTGTGGGAATGGGAGTTGGGAGAGAGGGTGAAAGATGGCTTGAAGGGTAATCAATCAATATGTCACACAAATCATAGCTGCATTTTCTTATTAGATTTTGTGTGTCTGCATTTCTGCTACAGTGCTCTCATATCTCTTGTCAAGAAATAGATAAAAAAATAAAAACAAATGATGAGTGCTTTGATCCTTTAATATTGGGGTCTTGCTGGAGTGCAATTCAGTGTAACACCAGAGAATAATCGAGTAAACCTTACGACTGCTGGCCCTCAGCCACCTGTTTCTAGAAGTACAGCCTGACCTCTGCCCAATCAGCCATGCACTCCCAATGTTTAATTATCTCCATTATCTGTTTATCTCTTTGGGCTGCTAATGAAAATGTCGACCACGCCTGAACTCATAACTCACGCCACAAAGGAACCTGTGACTAGAGTGCGGTAGCAAAGTGATGCGATGACTGATGGAGGTACCTGATAGGTCAGTGGAAACACAATTTGGACGAGCATTCTCAGCAGTTACACGATCACCCAGTGTCTGAGTTGGTGTGCTGTCAATTTTCAGAACCACAAAATGTGGCCTTTGAATTTCTAGGAAGGAGACATAATGGGGATGGACATATGTAATGTTGTGACAAGCCCTTGACCTCTGCAGGACCCCTTATCTGTCTATCAGGGGTTTGTGGGATGTCTCTGGAAAGAGCTTTGGCGGTTGAGCGGGTCTCTTTCTAAGAAACAGCCCTGTCAGAAGAATTGGGTGAAGCCATCATCTGCGGCATTAAAATGTTTAACTTCCATGAATAAAATTCTTCGAGTGCTGTTATGTTACTGGCAACATGGGGGCAGTGAACAGTGCTGCCTCTGTGTTCATTAGACATAAACACTGCTAATAATAGTTTGTTTACCAGGGAGAAAACATATTGACTGGAAGCTAGGAAAAAAAAACATATTGACAGGTCCTATAGACGGAAGTAGTATAAATGTATCTGGAAATTTCTATTCCAAACATAAAATAAAATATCCACCATGTCCAAGTAGGTTAATTCAGTTGAGTCTGTGTCAAGACCAATAATAAGACCAATAGTCTCTATTCTGAAAATGATGTGTAGAGACCCTGATAATACTATGCTTGTGTCATGTGATGTTAAGCATTTTCAAAAAATGTTGTTTTGAATTTTTAAGTGCCCATGCAGACATACAGTCTACAACTGAGAACCAAGCTTTGCTTAAAGGATACTTTGAAAACATGCACTTTAAAAAATCTTGGGAAATGGAAAAAAAGTCCTGAGATCTTGTACCAAGGGCCAGAATTAAAAATCCTTACAGTAGGTTAACATCAACTTAAGAGTATTTTTACTTTCAGTTCTAAAATGAAACTCTGGTGCAGAGATTGGAGTACCATAACATTACCCAGCACTATTATCAAACAAATTATATCCCACTTTCCCCTTGGACTGATATTTATCAATATTTCTGTAATTTCATTGCAAATGGAGGGGTTTGCATCTGGGGCAGGGACTGCTGATTTATGAAGGTGTCAGGACCAGAATGCCTGTACTGCTAGTAAAGCTTTCCCAGGCGGCTGTGTTAAATAAAAGCAGGATTGCTGGGGATTTGTGGGCTCAGGTCGAGTTTAGGGTTCCATTACAGCACTGCTCAAGCATGTGACAATGTCTACATGTGACATGGATACAGTGAGAGAGGAAGGAGGAGGGAGGGGGAGGGGGAGGGGGGTGGAGGGAGAGAAATTAATTATTGTGGTTATTGTACAATACAGCATTAAGCCAATATTTAACTGTGTATTATCTCATGTATGTCATATGATTTTGGTTACATATAGAGAGCGAGGGGGGGGGGTTGTGGACATGATGAATCAAGACTATCAATAGACTTGCTCACTAGGATCTTGTAACAGTAGCCTTTTGCCACTCTCCACTCTAGAAATTTTGATTAGCTTACACTGTGTCTGCTGGCATGTGTACACAGAGAGGCCTTGTCACCGTGGGGTGGGGGAGAGGTGGCATTCCTAGGCCATGGTCAAACTGCTTGTCTTTCATTGTCTCATTCTCTGCACCAACCCCCTCAACATATACACTCACACACACTCTCCTTCCCTTTTTGGTGTCAGACCGTCAGCTGGCTGTCCTGTCAGATATACACGGTCAGAGGTTAATGAGGCCTGCAGTTAATGGGACAAAGCAAACAGCAGTGAAAATTCCCATTAGACTGGAAGAATACATTTTGAGCACCTCCCACCTCACCATTGGTTTCACTGCTTCATTGCTGCTGAGTAAAAAAAAAACTTCAATCATCAACTCCCCAACAATTTTCGTTATCTGGAAGCCTACTCTAGATGATGGCAGGAAGGAGATATGGACAGGGGAACTGTTTCTTAACATACTTTTATATGAAAGATCATTAAATACTCCACCTTTTTGGAGTATGTGGGTTATGTTAGTCTTTGCCAACTGACACAAAGAAATGCGGACTAAGGTATTCTGGCACGCAGACTGCCATGTTTGGCTATGTGGATTCAGCTGTAAAATCCTAGACCCAGTGAAATAATTAGGTAAGGTTTTAAGAGAGTTTCATACGTGCAGATGGTTGAACGTCTCTTTTAAAGTGTGGACAGCTATTAAAATGCCTTGCATCTATGTATTCATTCAACTATTGAATCATCCATCTCTCTGTGAGTACACACATAGGAAGCTTGTGTTGTGCCACTTATGGTAATGGATATGTTTGTCCAGCTTTTAGTCTTGTTTTGTCACTTGGTAATGGACATCCTTCACATAGCCTTTCGTCTCAGTGTTATGTTTTTGAAATAGTACAACTATGTCCTCGGATCAGATTGGAATAAGAGGGATAGATATAGGATCACAGTTGTTTGTTGAGTGAGTGAGTGAGTGAGAGAGAGAGAGAGACTGTTGTTTATTTAAATATAGCACATTGGTTTGCTACTGACTAAATAGTAATTTCCCTTATTGTATAAACATATAATGGATAAAGTTATTCCTAAAATTATGCATAAGATGTTTTTTTTTTTCCAGCAACAAAACTATTAGATCTTTTGATGCCCACTGAGCAAGGCTATGTATTCATACCTTGGTGTGGTCAGGTCCTTTGTGGTAGAGTCTTTTGTCTGCACTAGGGGTGACCTCTCCAGTGGAAGGACTAGGACAGGTGGGTAATGAGAGTCTCAAATATGTGGTGCTAATCTGAGTCTTGCAAACAGAGGCACAACCCCTCTGAGTTCTGTCAGCAGCAATCTTCTTTGCTCTCTCCATCACACACACACACACACAGGTATTTAGTTAATGTGTTCACTGTTGCTAGACTGTTGAGAATTATTATGTATAGGGCTCTTTCACAAGTGGTCATTATTGTTGACACACCGTTGCTGTTTCAGCCATTCTTGCAGGCTAATTTCAATTAGACATAAGCCTTCAGTTGTCTTCCTTTGTACATCACGTTTAGTCTAATCAAAGTGTTTTAATGGCTTTAATCCAGCAGAGGCGTTGAAGATATTCACTTTTGTGCAAACATCGGTCAAATTTGCCTTCATGTTTTTGGACAGTGAGTATAAAAAGATTGTGTAGGTCTAATAGACAGTTACATTAACTGACTCATTCTATGCCAACAATATGGCTGCGGACACCTTTGTGATGCGGATTGAAAGGGCGATGAGTCAATGAGTGAGGAAAGGCTTTCTGTTCCATTCAAGCCCCAGGTCAACACACTGAACCCCCCAAAAACAACAAAAGTCATAAAGTCATTATAAAACAGGGAAATGAAAATTATAACAAACTCATCACAGTAAAAGGTTTATTTTACAATTTATACACAATATAAATTTTGTACTGGAATACAGTGATAGACACTGTCATCAAAGTCTTTACTGTACAAGTAGACAGCAGATCAAACCTGATTCAAAATGATGAATGAATTAACTGGTTAGCTAGGCTATATATAATGATTTACAAATGTGATATATCAAACCACCATGATGACCAGTTACAGTTTAAAGTAATTTATAAAAATATCTATCTGCACATCATTTGACCAATTTGACCTGATGTATTTGAAAATGATTGTACAGCCTGCAGCATCTAAAATTATAATGTTGATTATTTGTGTGTTTTCATCTAACACACACATTAACAGAAAAAAACTGAGTTAAATCAATATTGCATAATATGCATCCTGTAGAATAAATAGTCGTACAACTGTCTTTTTGTGTAAATCTTGGGTATCTTTCAAAATGTTTTAAAAGCAAAAATGTTTGTATCCGATGCAACACAAGCACTCCAGCAATGGTCTTAACGACTTACCTTAAGTTACATTTTTTTTTACATTTTTTTAAAAAGGGATTTTTAACACGGTTCTCTTCTCGCTGTGCAAGAGGCTGCCGTGCTGAACTGCGTCAGCTGGGCTGAGTGCTCTTTGGCTTTAAGGCGTAGAGCAGCGATACTCGAGGCCCGGCGGTCTGCAGCAGAGGAGGACATGGAGGGAAGGGTGGAGGAGGCACGAGAGCTGGACAGGCACTCTCGGACGGGGACAGGACTACTCACCGCTGCTGGTATGGCTAGCCTCGGAAAACTTAGTGGCCGCATGGAGTACATCCTATGGAAGGAGGGCATTAGAACACCTTAGTAAGACATAAAAAGGCAGAGATATGGAAAATATCTGACATTTGATGATGATGGTTGCTACAAACGTACCCATGGTTATTCTGCATGAAGAAACATGCGTGCAAAAACTGAGTTAGAAGTGAGACAAAATAGATTACTGTATGTTAAAACCAATAAATCACAGCAGACTGTTAATAAAATAATTTGTTTTGAAAAACTGTGGTGAGAGAGGATGTACAGAATCATATTGGAATTCAGGAAAAGGAGCAAAAAGGGTTCTATTCCAGAACTTTAATTCACATTCTAATGTTATTTCAGAGAGGGTTCAAGCAGAGACGGTTGATGAAGATCTTTGGTTCAAGCGAGCAGTATCCAAGATCTTTGGTTATTTCTCAGGATAATGGTACTCACCGACCAAATGAGGGGCCAATGATGGCTGGATGTCTGCACGAAGCAAAGCCTGGGAAAGAGCTGAGGCAGAGAGAGGAGATGGAACTGGCAAGTGACTGGCCAAATAAAGGGAATGGGGTAGATGCATCAGTCCATGCTGTGTCTGAAAGGGGGAAAAGATGGGATGGGAATGGTCCTCGACCTAAGTGACCCATGGCATGTACAGAAGGTGTAGGCCCCAGGAAAGGGAAGTTAGGGATAGAGAGTGGTTGAACACCAGCTTTCTCTCGTTTTCTCCATTTGGCCCGGCGGTTCTGAAACCAGACCTGAAGGTGTGGATGAATTAGCCACAGGATAATTTTATCAGCAGGTAATATTATACTGATATTGATATACTGAGTGTTTCATCCAACTGAATTACAGGACATCAGATATTTTTACCTGAACACGGGATTCTGTGAGGTCCAGTCGCATTGCTAGTTCCTCCCTAAAAAAGAGAAGAGATAAAATCTTCCTAAATTCCTTTTGCATAGACATTGTTATTTGAATTATTTGGGAGTTTTTCTTAACTTGAATATTATCCTACATTGATGGGGCAAATTAAATCACAAGTTGAATTGCAAATTTGTCTGATGTGTTCCCCACTCACAAAAACTAAGCCAAGGCACATCAACATTATCCTGCCTGACAGGTGCACTAAATGCCTTGATTTAATCCCCATTTAAATTACAAATCAACTAAGTGCTGTATGGATTCGTTTTTATCTACCTGGTGAACACGTCCGGGTAGTGTGTTTTTTGGAAAGCTCTCTCCAATTCCTCCAGCTGAAAGTTAGTAAATGTAGTCCTGTATCTTCTTTGCTTGCGCTTCAACATTCCCTCTTCAGAATCACTGCCCGCTGATAAACACACACGGTCCTCTCCGTCTTTCAGACCATCATCAGTACACGGGACATCCTCATCCAAGACTGACAATGTTGAGTCACTGTAGGGTCCGTCTATGTGCGCCGCCGGTTTTCGCTCAGGGCTCGTTCGGACACTCTTCGGGTAGAGCAGACTATGGAAGGGCTCACGTTGGATAGTAACGTGTTGTTCATCCATTCGTCCTGTGTCTTGGACACCCTTGCCGGGTTGAAGTTGGCCCGGAGATCCCATTTGACCATGATGAATTCGACTGACAGTGTCATCTTTTGAGGAATCTGAAGTGGAAATAGCCTGTCAGAAGATGCAGCTGCTAGTTGCAACCCATAGCAACAGCAAAAATGCGATTCAACAGGGATTATTTCCAAAAGCAGCATTTACATTAATAGGTAGTACGTTTATGATTTATAACTAACTAACTAACTAACTAAATAAATAAATACATAAGGACACCCAGGCCAGGCCTGATCAGTCTCTATGGACTCTGGAGTTTCCCCTACCATCAGATAGATCCCTGGTCCCAGAGAGCGATGGAGTCTTTCTCCTGGTGGGGGAGTAAGCGGGACCTATTCGACCAAGTAAACTGTCTATACAGTAAGATGAAACCGAGCCTGGGGGCCTGCACTTTTCGACATTGTCCTCAGACGTGTCGCCTTCACTCGTGCAACTCATCGGTTCCAATTTGAACAGTGATGCGCTTAATCCCGTGGAGTTGCGTTAGTGTCAGTCAGTGACTCCGTCTGAATATTACCAGCTGTCAGGGTGATGGGTACTCGAGCTCAGGCGCGTCCCATTGGTTGCTATGGGCATCTCTAGCGCCACTTAGCACCATATCCGTACAAGCATGCCGCTAAATCCTGATGACCACGCTTCCATGGAACTCATAGGCTATTACAAACTTTCTAAGTGTGGTAGACTTCTCTCTGACCAGGTTATCTGATCCTGCAAATGTATGTTTGGTTGGTATTTTGATCCTGCAGATTTTTTTGTCCGAAGGTCTCTTTAGGTCTTCTCGGGAGCAGTTGGGCACACTACCTGATAAAAAAAGATGGGTTTCCGTTTCCATCCAGCTCAATGCATTTTGACTATTGGAGTCATGACCGGGAACAGCTTTGTTCATGCTTCATGCTTACTATCCGTCATAATAGCCTACTGTGTCAGTTTAAGCAATAGTGAATGCCAGACAGTGTGTTTTGTTTTTGATTGTGGCTTGTGGCTCATTCAACATGGATATTGCGGGCGTGCAAACAGGCCTACATGTGGCTCGCCTCTATGACATAGTGCACTTCTTGTCAACTTTCGCCACCTGATGGACATTAATGGTCACTAGGTTTCATGATGACTGACAATGTAGCTTATATTAACTCTTAAACAGTGGTCGTCAATCTGTGATAGTAGCCCACAATGGTGCTCGAATCAGTTTCAAGAGGTACACAGAATACAAATCTCACCTGCAGATGACATTAAAAAAGCTGTAAGTAACCAATAGACACTACAAATACGGAATATACCAACACATTTTGTTGCAATGGAGCAATATTTATGCAAAAAACGTAACTCTATAGGAGGCTGCCCGTGATGCAGGTATAAGTGTCTCAAATTGTTTAAAGCATTTACGTTTTGAAACGTTATATGTTTTGATATTTTTTTTTTACTTTTAAATTAATAAAAAACTGTTAAAAATTTCTTAAAATCTGCTCTAAAAACTCTTATGGAACCACACAGATTCTAAAATCAGATTAAAATGCAACAACCACTGATCACTAAAGTGGCAACAACGCTGTCAAGTTTTTCATAAAATTCGCACGTGACAAGGCAGGAAACATTGTCGCTTCTGGATCAGGAAGCCGTAACCATGGTAATTGTACACAAGTAGCACAAGGCTCGTTGGGTGGGTGGTGAGAAAATGGAAACAAAACACGAAATCGCAGATGAATCGGTCGATGGGCCATATTATCTCGAAAAAGTGTATATACCAGTGGACTCTGAGGATGACTATCAATATGAAGAAATTCTGGCTGATGATATGATCAGCATGACCGAAGGTGACGAAGATCTTGAAGCAGCAGTGAAGGCTGTGAGAGATCGCGCTGATGACACAGACCTGATTACACCATGCTCGACCAAGCAACCCCTTTCACATATCCCTGAGGCAGTGGACGACTTTTTCCGTAACTTCTTGGTGAAGATGGGTATGGCCAGGACCTTAGATTGCTTCCAGACAGAGTGGTTTGAAATGCAACAAAAAGGCTTGCTAAAAATTGGTCAGGTGGATTTCGTTCCTGACGCATACTCGCACAACCAGCTCCTAGACAACGAACTCAGAAATGTTCAGAAAGAACGAGACAGCTACAAGCAAGCTGCCCTCAAAGCGGCTGAAACACTCGTTAAAATAAACAAAGAGAGGGACTTTCATCGTATGCAACATAAGCGAGTTGTTCAGGAAAAAAATCGCCTTATAGAAGACATCAAAAGACTGAAAAAACACTACGCCTCATATGAACCTGCCCTCAGGCAGCTGACCGACAAGTACCAAGCCTCACTGAAACAAAAGATGCTTGTCAGTTTAGAGAGAGACAGAGTCCTTGGCCATGTACACAATTTGGAGGCCACTTTACGCAACGCGCCCCCCTCGCCGGGTTTACGGTGTGCACCTAAGCAAGGGAATGGAAGAAGTCAGCAGAGTGTAGAGAAAGGAACAAAGCCGCAGAACAACAACGGAAGTCCTTGCAACCCAGCAACAGAGCACAGCGCAAGCACTAAGCACCCCAAGGATTCAGAGTTCCCTGCCAGCAGCCGTGTGAACCCTTACCTTCCCCAGATCAAGGCTCTTCTGGCGCAAGGAAACAGGGGCCCCTTCTGCTCACTGACAGCTTGTGTGAAGGCCCACAGCATGCCGATTAGTTCCCTTGCACTTCATCCTCGCAAGATGATTGTAGCCACCTCGAGCGATGACCACCGCTGGCGCCTGTGGGGACTACCTGCTGGAGAGATGATCATGACAGGGGAGGGCCATAGTGATTGGCTTTCTAGTTGCTGTTTCCATCCCAACGGAGGGGCTTTGGCCACTACTGGGGGAGACACCACTGTGAAGATCTGGGATTTCGCCCAGGGACAATGTATTTTGACTCTGGAGGGTCACACCCACGCCACCTGGGGCTGTTCCTTCCACTCCTGTGGTGACTTTGTGGCCTCCTGCTCCATGGACAACACTGCCAAGGTGTGGGACCTGAACAGTGAGAGGTGCCGTTACACGATGCGTGGCCACATTGACTCAGTCAACAGCGTGGCCTTCTTGCCATTCTCCAACACTCTACTGACCTGTTCTGCCGACAAGACCCTGTCGCTGTGGGATGCGCGCACAGGCCTCTGTGCCCAAACCTTCTATGGCCATCAGCATTCATGCAATCATGCCATCTTCAACAGTCTGGGGGACACCATCGCCTCCTGCGACTCCTATGGGGTGGTGAAACTCTGGGACGTGAGGAATGTCTCAGCGATGCTCTGTGTGGACACTGGGCCACATCCCAGCAACCAGGTGTCATTCAGTCCATGTGGGCGAAGCCTAGCTGTGGCCAGTAATGACAGCACAGTCAAGCTGATTGACCTAGCCTCGTCACAGGTGACATGTCTGACTGGTCATGAAGATGCAGTGCAGAGTGTCATTTTTGATCACAAAGGAGACATTTTGATGTCTGCAGGATCGGATGGTGCCATTTTAGTCTGGTCATAACAGTACCATCTAACAAAACAAGTACATTATCAAACAAGTAAAGCAAACCTTGTTTAGCATAACCTTTGCAACAGAAAGCATTTAGAATTCACCCTCACTGAATGTCTAATTACGTATTAACTACTAGTAATATTGGTAAGATTCCATTATAGTGATAAATAAACTTATTTCCCCCCTGGAAACATGCTCACGAAGCTGACTTGTGGTAAAAATCACTATACAAGATTTTTACAAGATTATGGTTTATGAAACAAAACTTTTGTTGACCATGACTCGCAATATAACAAATGTCAAGAAATTAACTTAACAGCAGTGATTGACAGTAGTGCCAGTAGCTCAGTCTGATTAGATAATACTACCACACCTGTCTCTACACCTGCTGCATCATACACCCATCAATTTCACATCTCCTATATGAAATAATAGGTACATTGGGGGTTTTAGAAATAAAATGTTTCACAATAGTAATAGATATGGAACAGTTTTATTACAAATACATACTTCAAAGTGGCTGTCTATGGGGATGGAAGTACAATTTATTCAGCAAATTAGTCCATCAAGCAATTTCTCAAAATTCTGTTTCTAATTAGAGCATGCCCAATTTGTATTCCACCATCATGTGAGGTTCTCCCATAATTTCACTTGTTCCTGGATCTAGAGAGAGAGAGAGAGAGAGAGATCATCAGAGTGAAAGCAACGACACTAAATAAGTAATTTCCGCAGCTATACTATCCTATCCATTTGTATGGAAACAGTGGGGAGAAATTAATATCAGGTAAGGTGAAAACTTCTCTATTGATCTAGTGAAAATTACTGTAGGGCTACACCAAATGTGTAACAGAAACAGTGCATTTTATAATGAGTGAGAAATATTTTGGAGGGTTGGTCTATTTTGTATTTATTTGAAAGTGTGTCATGCCTCTAGTGTAGCTTGCTCAAATGTTTACAAAGTAGATGCTAACTGCTGCAGAATATGGAGTGTTAACATAAAGCTTTAGTAATTAAGCCAGTGTATCCTTCCTAGTAAAATTATGGTCATACCCAAATATGGCATACCCATGAGGTGTGTAAAACAAATGTTGCCAACTTCAAGCCTTTAACCTCTGACCTGTCTTCACCCGTGACCAGTTACTTACCATTGAGGAAGTCCTCAAAGCTGATTGTATCATCACTACCACGCAATGTGTCAATGGCCAAATTGGAGCTTTGCAGGAATGGTAACCGTTGAATCTAGTGAAAAGAATCATATTTTACATTTACATTTATGCATTTAGCAGACGCTTTTATCCAAAGCGACTTACAAAAAGAGGATAACAATCAAGCTACACAGCAGAAACCTTAAGGAGCATAGTGCTAGGGTTTCAGTTAGTGCTTTAGTTCATTTTAGTGCTAGGATAGAAGATGAATAGCTGGGTCTTTAAGAGCTTTTTGAAGGCCTCCAGAGATCCAGAGCCCTGTTCTGATTGTTGTTGGTAGGTCATATTTAATATTAAATTAAGTTTTCCATTACTTTGAAATGCATTTATTTATTGCAAACCCCCAGACAATTAAAGACTGGTCTTATGTATAGATAAACAAATTCTACATACATACAAATTCTACTTTGATATATCTGGAAAACAAAAAAAAGTCTTACATCTGAAACACACACACCAGCCTATTGTACTTAAATAAGATATAGAATGGCACCACTCCTTTGCACTGTTTTACTGCACCTTTATACAGGGCCCATTTGATATGATACATAACTGATATCTTCCTCTGTATTTTTGTAGCCTGTATATCTGCATGGATCAGAGCAGAAAGCAATCCTGCTCCTAGATCAAAACAAGCTTCCTCTACCTGCTCATTCTTTCCATTTTAGCTGCTCTTCTCCGTATTGCTTTAAATTACTAAATTCTGCCTTCTCCCCACACTTATGGTCAACGTATATGATTGCACACTGATGTTTAGTTTGACAGGAATAGTAGGCATGCACTTATATGAACCATCAATTTCTTTTGTGAAAAGTTATTACAGCCATTTTTATCAATGAGCATAACGTTTGATTAATTGGAGGGGTCTTGACTTTAGAAGGAACAGATGAATTCTCTGTTAAATCGTGCATGTACCCAACTTTTTTTTTTTTTTTTTAGTGTGTGAGACAGCGGCCACTCTGGCCTCAAGATTCTAGATTGACACAAGGTCTGGTACTAGTTACTACCTCATACCTGTCTGGCCGCTTTGTATTCCATCTGTAGTTTAAGAGGTGCATGAAGGCCCTGGATGTTTCTGAGGGTACTGAAGTTCATCTTGTCTTGGTTCAGCTGAAACTGTGCAGACAAAGCAATTAAGCAATTAATATTTAATATGATAAGGAATAGTGGGTAGAATAATTTGTAAAGCCACATAGATCATGGTTTGAGATAAATATCACATCATTTTCTGGGTAGCAACAATTTGCCTACATTTAGAATACAAGATTGATGCCACTTCTTCAAGCAAAACACCAGCAAAGTTCAAATATTCAAACAAAGTCAATTACGTGAGTTGCAGCCTTCTAAAGTTTGTCTTTTCAGCCCAATAGTTTCCCAGCACTCTAGCAGCCACATTTAAAGGCCCAGCACTGTATGACACTTTGGGCACAGTATTATCAGGGTCTTTACCCATACAAATTTTCCTTTTGAAGTCCTACAATTAAAAACTATCAATACTTGCTTTAAGTAAGCTGCAAGTAATAGAATGCCAAGAACTGAAATATGGTGCAAAGACAGACTTACATTTTTCTCTGAAAGTTCCAGTGGATGACTAGGAAGCAGTTCATTTTTCACACTGGAGAATCTGAAAGCATGACATAGCCTTCAGTGTGCATATTCATAGGGAAATATATGCTATATATTCATTAAAACTGAATAACTGAAAATGTTTAGAACACAATTTCTCTCTAGTGGCACGATGTGCAAATATTCAATACCAAAAACTGCAAACGAAAGGCAGAACTGTTTCAAAAGTTTTGAAAATTACCCCCTGCGCATCGTGTCCTGGACACCATAGGCTCCGGCTTGAGGAGCAAGCCCCGTAACAGGGACGCTGTCCTTCAGCTGAGATCGCAGCCCACGAGTGTTCTATAGATAATAGAAATTTAATGAAATGAAATCCGAAAAAATACATATAGGTTTGTTAATAAATATAGTTAACATCTCATTTTTGAGTACATTACAAAATATTGGTTATGTTAACTATGACAGTTTCAGTTTCACTTACTATTAACGTTACTTGACACACTGAGAACAGGGAACATTGAGAACAGGCAAATAAAATTTGACATTTACGCATTATACAGTGTAAACCATGATGTTTACTCAAGTCACAGAACTACCACAGGCGTCGTTTTAACTTAGCTAACATTATCTGCTCACACTTCTTAGCCATCACTTAAGAATCGAGAAGATGCGATGCTAATTCGCAGCAATGACTTTGATCTAGACATCGCATTCTAGCTGAGTTGACCAAAATATTTACAACATCTTATATTTCGAAACACAAACTGCTTTATGCACCCTACACCTCATTCGTTCATAATGACAACTTCTTTTAAGAAAACAAAGCAACTGGCTAACCATGCTAAACATACAATGACGCATCAATAGGTAGCTTTGCTAATAACCTAGCAAACTACATACCGCATACCAAATAAGGCCACCATGAAGAACAAAACAACATAAGACGACTGAAACAAATACCTTTTCTCAGTAACATGGGATTTAACTATAAAAGAGTACACATTTAACCAATAATCCTGGCGACACCTACCATCTTTCCCAAACTGTAGTTGGAGTGAAATTGAAACGATAGTGGTTAGTGCTTCCGGTTCAAACAGTGACATGAAGAAAGGATGGTCTGTAAACGGTTTCTTTAGCCTTAGTCTTTCAGAGTTTTTTTCAACTATGTACTGTGGCTTCTAAAGTATGTTCTTCGGAAATATACACTTTGTCTCTAAGAAGTACAAGTATAAATATACCGACAGAAATTCATATATATATTCATATATAAAGATATATAAAAATAAGTGACTTACTTCTTCGTATCGGGGGTATAGCTCAGTGGTAGAGCATTTGACTGCAGATCAAGAGGTCCCCGGTTCAAATCCGGGTGCCCCCTCTTTTCTGCACTTTTTTAGTACATTGCATCTTGAGTATACACAATTAGTGAAAGGGTAGCACAACAGATACAGGGAAAAATCCTGTCCAACAAATCAACAATGTTTTACCAATGGCTAAATGTCTTGGCTTATCTAAACCTCAACTGGTGTCTTAACCTGGGCATCTATTGTGTGACTAAACAAATTTTTCTTTTATGCAGAGACTAATTTATTGACATAGCCTAGGCCTATACATTTTTGGGAATGTTTCTAAATAGGCTACTCCCTGTGGGATAGCTAGAAACGGAATTTCGATTCCTCTGTATGCCCAGTATATGTAGAGAAATTGACAATAACGTGACTTAACTTAACTTACGCTCAATTAACTTTCCATACAGTGTTAACTGAAGATTCTGGTGCCATTTTTACTTCATCCAGAAAACAAAAGGAGGAGTTGTGAACACTGAGCTAGGCGAAGCAGGCTAGACAAGGGTTGATAAAGTCATTTTAAACTCAGCAGAGTCCATCCCCATTAGTTAAACATAAAACCCAGATTAAAATAAAATTTAGTTATTATCTGCCATTATGATGGATTCTGACAAGATGTTTATCAATTCATGATAAATTACACAAGTTATACAAGGCAAACAAAGGCAATAGCTGCTGTTATTGTATTATTGTCACCACTGCGTTGAGGACAGGAAAAATGACTTTGTTAAATCTGTACTGCTAGAAAGGCTCCGGTGTGGAGCTCCACCAGGTGAGCTATTCTGTCAGTTATACTGCAAACTCTAACTTGTAACACATGGAAATAAATATCTGCTCATTCATGGTATAGATTTAACTAGAGATAATATAAAGTAAAGTAAATTTGAACTAGGTTTACATAAAAATTAGTAAACTATGTGAATTCAGTTTAAAAAAATCACACAATACTGGTTAAACCCAAAGTGTTGTTTGAGGGGCTGGTTTTATTCCCAATCAATTAAATGTATGCACTCAAAAAAAAAAGAAAGAGAAAAATGCAAATAATTTTTTTCCCAATGTAGAAAGGGAAGATAGGATCAAGTTGGTTCAATATGATTTTGAGGAAAATAAAATTTCAGTATTGTATTCTGTGTTTGTATCTTCAATATCAATATATTTCCAAGCTAATGCTTTTGTTATGCCTATTATAATGCAATGTATAAATTAATACCCATTAATTTCAGTGGCAAAGCTAACATCACAAAAGTGGCACATAATGACATTGAATGCGTGCCACACGTCCGGAAGACAGTTTGGTCCTCTGACCTCTGTTCTTTTGCCCCAAGAATTATTCAGGGCTCAATATTTTACATTTACATTTACATTTATGCATTTAGCAGACGCTTTTATCCAAAGCGACTTACAAAAAGAGGATAACAATCAACCTACATAGCAGAAACCTTAAAGAGCATAGTGCTAGGGAATAGTGCTTCAGTTCAATTTAGTGCTAGGATAGAAGAAGTTCTCTGAATAGCTGGGTCTTTAAGAGCTTTTTGAAGGCCTCCAGAGATGGCCCTATGTGTTTAATTGTGATGACAAGAAGAGAGGAATGAGGATGAAGGAGAAAAGCAAAAAAAATCTGAATGTGTAATCCAAATCTTGGTTTACTTGTAATGCCCATTGACTCCTCCATCCTCCTCCCTCTTCATCTTCCTTGTATGTTTCATATATGAGAGGGTGCAAGGAAAAAAAAGAGGAAGGATACATTTTAAACTGGGATGTACCCTATGCCTGCAGTTACTCAAGAAGTGGTGTGGATAGGCAGAGCCGTAGACCTACTAAACACTAGGGGCAGTATACTTCCGACAGGACACTCCAGTGCCGTTTTCTGTTACCAGATATCTATGTTACCACTGCGATAGTAGACATAAACAAAAGACGGTCTCTGAAATATCAATGTTTTTTGCTGCCGAAATAGCGGCCAAGTCGGATACGATTATTTTATTTAATAAATCAGACACTAATTTATTGAATCCGTTCATTCCATGGCAATGCATAACGATTTATCGTTGCGAGTAAGTGTTTTCTCCGAGCAAGGAGGAAGAAAATACATGGAGGATGTTACCGAGGTTGTGTTAGAGTGCGAACCGAGCGAGGACGAGCTTGGCGCGGTCGGGCATGGGGACTCGAAGGCGGACTACCATCATGACGATCAGCTTGTTGAGCAGCCTTCCTCTCACGTTGCAGACTCTTTATCTGAAACAGTAACTTCACCCGTCACTGTTGTGTGGACACAAAATGTTACAACAGAGGAACAAGGAGATAATGCCACAGCAGACATTAACGTTAACTGTGCCGAGGAAACAACAGTAAGGTTATCGCAACCAAAGGCAGAATCTGCATCGGATTCGCGAAGGTCTGTGGCGTTTTTTGCTGTCTTCGACGGTCATGGAGGTCGGGAGGCAGCACATTTCGCTCGGGATCACCTATGGGACTTTATTAAAAAGCAACGGGGATTTTGGTCTACAGACTACCGGGACGTATGTGTTGCGATTAGAAAGGGTTTCATAGCCTGTCACCATGCAATGTGGAAAAAGCTCCGTAAGTAACTATTCTTAGCTTCACTGTCACACTGCAGTAAAGGCGATTGAGCTATTAACAAGCGTGTAGTCATGTAAATCATATGGAGATGAACATATATCAGGTGTATTAACCTGAGAAGAGCTGATTTGTTAGCATAATGCTAATGTTTATCAAAAGCTAATGTCGCTGTAACAGCAGTCAGCAAACCAAGCTAGCAGTCTAGCTGTTTTGAGCTATTCGCTAGACTGAATTGGAATTACTGTCGATAATCTCTATAGAAAAAGCAAAGACGTTGCTGTTTAGATGTATTTGTTAGTCGTTTTCATTCAATTTTGGATTTTCAGATTGTAGGTTGAGATTGTAGGTTGGAGGGAAACAAGCGGTCTTATCAGAACACGCTCAAACAAGTGCTGCGTATGGTAATGTTAGCCTACTAACTTAGCTCTATAATATAATGTAGAAAAGTCGTGCTGTCTTACTGTACTCCAGGTGAAGCTCATTAATCTCATGTCCAAAAAGAGTGTTTTGTAGATTTATGTTCTTTACCGTGTTAAGGTTACTGATGTGCTAACGTTAAAACTCACTCAACTGACTACACGGCTGACAACCCTGTGTGCACTTTTGTCGTGCACTCGTTAATTTTCAAACTTCCCGGGCAGTTCAGGCGAAACTGATCAGATTGACTGTCTGGCATGCAAGTAATTTCATTGTGCTCTCCAGAGAAAATTTGAGAAATTATAATGACAACACCTCATTACAGATTCGTATAAGCTACAAACTAACTCCACGTATACAATTTAGACGTGAAAAAAACATTCGACGCAGATTTGTTAGATCAAGTTCACTGATTAGGTAAAAATGCTTCTGTGAACTTTGCCACTCATCTCATGTTGTATTCTCTACTTTCTCCATAAATGCAACGCACATCTGCACTTCAGCGGAATGGCCTAAGACCATTACTGGCCTTCCAAGCACATCAGGCACAACAGCCAGTGTTGTAGTGATCCGTGGAGACCGTATGTATGTGGCGCATGTGGGAGATTCATCCGTCGTGCTTGGAGTCAGGGAAGATCCCTCAGACAAGGTCATCAAAGCTGTGGAAGTAACACAAGACCACAAGCCAGAGCTCCCTAAAGAGAGGCAACGAATTGAGGGCCTAGGTGGCAGGTGAGAATGAAAGGACCACACATCAAAGAAGCACAAGATTTATTTGAAATATTAGGTATTAGGGTGAACCATTTTGATCAATTGATTCAAGGAATGTATGACCATAAGGATTTATCCTTATCTTTATTCTCAAAAAGTCTTCTTAAATTGTATTTTTCAGTCAAAACGAATGTGCCTTCTATAATTTATTGACTTAAGAGAAGTTGTACATTACTTAGTTGTTCTTATTGCAAAATGACAGCTTGTGTGTGATCAATACCTGTCCATTTAGTAGTCCACATATAAGTGTAATTTAAAATGCAGGGGACATTGTGAACCATCACATGCATCTATTGTAATTATGGATTTGCAGCTTAACTTTGCACAGGCTGAATGATGAAATATAAGGCAATGAGTAGACAAAGACTTTACCTATGTCATTTGCCTACACTAATGTACTGCATAGAATGGCAAAGTGACACGAGTTGGATCCTAACATATGCATTGGATGTCTGTCCTTAGTGTGGTGAAGAAGTCGGGGGTGAATCGTGTTGTGTGGAAGAGGCCCAGGCTAACTCACAATGGGCCAGTGCGAAGGAGCACAGTCATAGACCAGATCCCGTTTCTTGCTGTCGCTCGAGCACTTGGTGAGCTAAACTATCTGTCTGGAAAACTTAAATATGTCTTACTTACTTCTGTATGACGCTCATTAAGCTAAAATGATGCATGGACATTTCAGTACAGTAAATGCAAACAAACTACCGGTCAGTGAGATTAGATTAGGTTAGATTCAACTTCATTGTCATTACATGTAGAAATACAGAGTAACGAAATGCATCTAATCAGAAGTGCAAAAAGCAAGTGCAAAATATACAATATAGAGTGTATACAGTATGGACAGTATGGACAGTTAAGCAGTGTACAGTTGAGTGCATATGAGAGCAGAAGGAGGTAGCCAAATTAGTGGTATGTATAGTGAATACTCTACATATGTCAGCTTAAGTGTGCTATATAATACAGATGGGTAAGTAGGCCTATAGAGCTGTAGAATTAACAATGTGTATAAATACAGTGATGTACAATAGATAAGTATAGTCTACACAAAATGTATAAATATGAGATAAAGAGGTATTTACAGTTTTTGGGATTGTGTGTACATGTGTGTATGGTTAATATATCTCTATATACAGTAGAAGGGTAAGTATAACTGTAAGTGGGCAAGTGCAAGAACATATATACAAAGGGTGATGAAGT
>JAGFZM010005403.1:0-37852 GCA_017657215.1 Limnothrissa miodon | reverse complement strand
TCGACTTACAGAGCTTTAGTGCCATTCTCCAAACACAATACCAGTTCATCATTTTGGTCTGACATTCAAGGTGAGAATGTTGGCTTATGAGAAAAGTGTGAGAACAGCGGTTGGTGCGAGAGTTTTGTGCTCAAGACCCGCCCCCTCCACACCGGAAGTTTGGTTTTGTTGTTACGCTGGAGAAATGGCTGCCGCGAGTTCACTTCATTGAAGGAATAGGAATATTTTTGCTTGTTGCACGGAATGTACATCCAATGGAATTACGATCCACTGTGTAAGTACTATATGGTGCCGGACGTTTTTATTTATATTTGGCTTTCTGTGCATTTCAACCATTTTAACTTACTAACATGAAGAGATTGCTGGTTAAGTGGAGGAGCAGTTAGCCTGTGAAACGGACAATCTCTTGTTAACATGACTTCCAGAAGGATCACACATGGATCCATAAGCTTGTATCGTAAACACTACTACGCTATTTGACGTATGATTCCTTGTTGCATGTATTAATTGTTCAACTTTTATTAGAAGTTCTATAATGTACACAAGTCCTTGCTGCAAAGTGATGGCTGAGAACTTGCTCGCCATGTCTTGCTAACTAGCTGTCTACGAATAGCTAACATTAGTCGCTCTATAGTTGAAAGGTTACAGTTTGCCATCGCTATTGCAATATGAATGCATGGATGGGGTCAGTTTATTGCGATATGAAAGACGTAAAGATAAACTGGATATCATTTTAATATATTGTTCGCTTGTCTCAGGGCTTGGATGGTAAATTTACAAAGGTGACAGTGCCGGGGGTAAGGGCAGCAACGTCTCCTGTCACGTAGCAACTGGTGTTGGACAACAATGGTAAGTCTGTCTTTGCCCTTTAGGATTTTGCATTTCGTATTGAAATATGTTTCGACATGGTATCAATGACGTCTCTACAACCTTAGACAAAGCGTCAAATAGCTAACAGGTTCTTTCCCTGAATCCACAGCATCAGTGTTTGGAATATGCATTGGATCGGGCTGAGGTAAATGCTGATGTCACTTGTGAAGATTTGTGGGTGTTATAAAATCATTGTGTTCTGTAATATGTAATAAAACATCCTTTCTTAATTCAGTACATCGTTGAAAGCGCTCGTCAGCGACCTGCAAAGAGGAGAGTCTCTTCTAGTGGAAGGAAGTCGTTATATCAGAAACTCTACGAGTTATACATTGAAGAATGTGAAAAAGAGCCAGAGTTGAAGGTATACATAGATTTTTTTCTTCATCCTATGGCATCTTTGCAGATCAGAATTTGATTTGATGTTTTGATGTTTTTTCCTGCAGAAGCTGAGAAGAAATGTCAATCTGCTTGAGAAGCTGGTTGCACAGGAGTCCATTTCATGCCTTGTGATTAACTTGTACCCTGGGAACGAAGGTTACTCACTGATGCTCAGGGGAAAGAATGGATCTGGTAGGTGATATTTCTACTGAACCTGTTTCGTCAGGATTATTTATATACAAGTAGACGTCTATCTTGGTCAGTGTATACAGTGACTTTCCTGTTTCCTAGTTGCACAAGTATTTGCCTTTTTCATTGCTCCTACAGACTCAGAGACTATTCGGCTACCGTATGAGGAATCAGAATTGTTGGAGTATCTTGATGCTGAGGAGCTACCTCCTGTCCTAGTGGACCTTCTGGAAAAATCACAGGTTAGTTCAATATTTTCATTTAATAATATCAGTTTAATAGTCAGCCATGAATTTTGTATCTAAATACTTTTTGTATTAATGAATCATTGCATAATGGTGTCATCAGGTGTGAGTAAGTGTTTGTTAGTGATTTTAAATAAGTAAATACTAAATATTTCCTTGCATGGTCTCTTGTAATTTAATCAAAGGTGAATATATTCCACTGTGGCTGTGTTATTGCTGAGGTCCGAGACTACCGGCAATCTGGAAATACCAAGATTCCTACCTGTCAAACTCATCACATTTTACTACGACCCACTATGCAGGTGATTCTCCGAATTACAAGCTCAGTCAGAGTAGAAACAGCATTTCCATGCAGTAGCATGTTTAAGGGCACAAATGTACAAATTTGAGTGTATGTGTGTGAGATACAAAATGTACTGATCACCTGTGTCTCACACTTTACTTCACATTACTTCTGTGTCTTACATTTCATGCCTGGTGCTTTCAGACCCTAATCTGTGATGTCCATGCAATGACGAGTGACCACCACAGATGGACCCAGGTGAGTGATGCCATCCAACAGTTACACCCGCCGTTATATGAGTCTGATTTTTGCACACAGTGTTTTTCTTTTCAACAAATAGACTAGATGTACCATCGTCTCTATACTGTACATCTTAGTCTTTAATTTTGAGTTTAGAACATCAAAGAAGTCCATAGAAAATCCATTCATAGTCTTGTGGTTTGACACTGAGTGCAGTTAATAGAAAAGAAAAAAAAACAAGTGAACTTACTTTCAGTTTCACTTCATATTCTCTGTTTAGTTGACTTTAGATGTTTTATGTGTCAAATATTCTTGTTGTCTTTAATACAGCAGTATGAATTAAAGCAAACCGAATTTCTCCATTAAAATAATTATGTCACAGAGCAATGAGCAAGCTTAGAGTCAATATGTAGACAATATGTAGCCTTGAATATACAACACGTACAGTGTATATTCTGAATGAATGAGTAAATTGCTTGTGCATTCACTGTTGTAAAATGTGATAACTGCACTACTCAACCTTAACTTTCTTACATTTTTTTTATGTCTCTCTTCACAGGATGACAAGCTGCAGCTTGAGTCTCAGCTGATCTTGGCCACAGCAGAGCCTCTCTGCTTGGACCCCTCCATCTCTGTCACCTGCACAGCCAACCGCCTTCTCTACAACAAACAGAAAATGAACACACGCTCTATGAAACGGTAATGTCCAGTAAGCACCACCACAAAAGCACAACTAGTTTCAGTTTCATTTCTGTGGTCAGATTAGTAACCTCAGAGGAAAAACAAACTTGAATGGGTAATTTATTTAAAGGCCCACTAAGCAACATTTTTCATTTAATTAATCCGTTTCATACTGTTTAGGATGCTAAAATTAGTCATTACACGGCGAACGAACGGTGTAGAATATGCCACCGTGGCCAATAGCGGTAGATACAGCACTTGCAATGTTCAGCAGCGCGGACCGCCTCCAATAGAATGCAGTGCAATACAATGCAATACTGCGGGCTTTAGAGGGAGCTCGTGAGAGAGAAAAACAGAATGTTGCTTAGTGCCGGTTTAAGGGGGGAAAGGTTTTTTGGCAAAATATTATTTTGTTATTTGTGTGTGTGTCTTTTTGAGTTCCCATTTATAGTCTGCTTATGTTAATATAACGACACAAAGCTGTGGAGATGGAATCCGGCCATCCATCATGTTTGTGGTTGTACTAATGACGCTGTTGTGGTGTGTTGACAGGTGTTTCAAGCGGCACTCCCGTGCTGCATTAAATCGGCAGCTAGAGATGGCCCACTTCCCCACGCCTCCTCAGCTCCGACTCTTTGACTACCTGCAGAAGAGGAGAGAAAGGAAACCAGCACCCTCAATAGACCTCAAGATCTCCAAGGCCGGAAACGTGAGGCTCCCACCACAAAACATGTCTAGCACACGTGAAATATGTACTGTAGATACAGTATATGAAGAAGTTGTTCTTAAAGTTGTTGTTTACGGAAGCCTCTCTCACTCTCTCTTTACCCCCTCACCCCCAATCCCCCCACCCCCCGACTCTTGCTGGCTTTGTCCGAGACAGTGTGTGGATATGTGGAAGCAGAGCACTTGCCAGCTCACCGTCCCTTCAGAAATCGATGTGAGTTTTCTTTTTTTTTTTCTTTTCTTTTTTTGTGATTTTTTTTGTGTGTGTGTGAGTCAACATTTTTTCTTCCATTTTTTCTTCGGCTGTAGGTGGAGAAGTACGCTGTGGTGGAAAAGTCTGTGAAAATCGAAGACTCGCAGCCTACGGTCTGGCCAGCACAGGTAAACTATAACACCTGTGTTTTGGCTGAAACTTTTGTCATTACCTGTTGAATTATGCCTAACATGTTTACCTCTGATTACTAGTTATTTATTCTCTTGAGAATTCACTCCTCATTGCTTCCATCTGTCCATTTCCAGGAAGTAAAAGACGACTACATTTTTGAGTGTGAGGTGAATGGTCAGATTCAGAAGACGAAGGTGACCATATCCCAGTCGGTGGGAGATCCCCTGTTCTATGGGAAAATCTACAGCGCCAAAGACTCCAAGTCTGAAGAGGACGGCCCCGACCTTCATCTCATCCACCCACCGTAAGCAAGCTGTGCTTGTGCTGTGTTCAGACACGCTTTATACAGAATGAAATACAGGATTAAGTTCTTAATGAACTAATGAACTGCTGCACAAACTAAAAAGCTCAAACGTGCACACATTCATTGCTGCACCTTTATTTATTCATCTACAAACATGCACTAGAGACAATCACTTAACACGTCCATACCTCTGAGATGACCTCATATGTTGGTGTGCTTCTGTCTGTTTACATGTGTGCCCAGGTTCCTAATTGGTTCCAAGACTGATGCTGACCGGTAGGTTTCAATTCAATACTAGTGTAACTTGCATAGTATATAGTGTTTTGGTGTGTTTGACTTAACAGTCTTTGCCTGTGTGTGTGTGTGTGTGTGTGTGTGTGTGTGTGTGTGGTAGGTTTTTGATGCAGTATAAGGAAGTGTATGAGCGGGACGTGAAGTGTCCAGTGAAGATGTCCCATAACTCGGGAAGCTCCGTTGCCCAGGGTCAGCTCTCACCAAATCGAGAGGCCGAGGTGAGAAGCACACATGATGGCCATTAGTGTCGGAATAATGCAGGTGTCTGAATGGATCCCTCAACAATCTACTGTAGTTGAACTGTAAAAAATATGTAAACTCATATCTCTCAGTGTTGTCTCTGACACTGACATTTCTGTTATCAGTCTAAGCTTTGTGTGTGTGACACTGTGTGTGTAGACGGACACTTTCTCAGGACTTGTACAGTCCTCGGTTCTGGGAAAGGGAGTGAGACACAGACCGCCTCCCATCAAACTGCCAACCGCAAGCACCAGCTCCTCAGGTAAACCTCCCCAGTAATGTACATTTTGGGAGACACAATGGATTAAAACTGTGGTAGATGATCCATCAGTAATTGAATGAAAAAAAAAAGTAAAAAAAAAAAACTATTAGTGTTTCCATTAATGCCATTTTATTGTCAAAATACCAAAATATCATTACTATATTACTATATTTTTAAAAATGTTTTGCACTTGGGGATGCTGCACCAACTTGCATGGATGTGTGTGATTATAGCTGTTTTTGTTTGAAAGAACCTGTCAGCCTATTCTGTAAAAAAAGAAGAAGAAGAAAATAAGAACACCCGTCTCCTCCTTCCTGTAGGTAATCCATATAGCTCACAGACCTCTGCAGGTCATCTAAAGTGCCCGACTCCCCCGCCTGTTAAAAGCCAGTCCCTGACCCGGAAGCACTCCATGGATCAGGTCGGCCTGCTGTCCCCAGCTGCCCTCTCTCCCATGGGCTCATCACAGAGTAAGCGCTCCCCTCCAAACCTGGGCATCATGTAGGCTGTCTCACTCAAAGAGCTGTTGACATTTGGTTCTTCAACCAATCGAGGATAGTAATTAATTCATGTGTTTTATATGGTCTAGGTTGAGAGACAGTTTTTTGTCTTATTATCATCTTTTCATCTCATGTTGTGTTAAGAACTGCTTTTCAAGTGTGTTTTAAAATCACTGTAGCACAACATAGTAACGGTCCCCTTTAAGAATGATGTTGTCACCGTAGTAATGGTTGGTGACTTAGGCCCGCTGTTATATGTCTCCCAGGATCAGGGACACCCAAGCCCTCCACCCCCACCCCCACCAACACACCCTGCTCCACGCCACACCCAGTGGATGCCCAGAGCGCCACGCCGTCGGTGACGCCCACGCCCCAGGACGCGTCTGTGGCAGCGCAGCAGCAGCAACCACCGCCCACGCTCCTCGCCCCATTTGCCCAGCAGCAGATGGCACTTAGCCAGGCCCTGCCCGTCATGACCATCCCCCTGCCCACATCCATCAGCACGGGCACCACCTCCTCCCAGGTCATGGCCAACCCGGCGGGACTCAACTTCATCAATGTTGTCGGGTCAGTCTGGTATGTTAGTGTTGACGTTGGCATATTACCAGCCTACATTGTCCCATAGGTGTCCAAAATCACAGCAAAAACTGTCTCTCAGAGGCTTTGTTTTATAGTTAAAAGATGAGCGAAAAGCATACACAAAAAGTTCAATCTAAACAATGTCAACCAGAATAAGAACAGAGTCATTTCATTCAACTTGCAATAATCACTTGGCTGTTTGCAGCTTGCAACATGTCTTGCATGTCTGTAAACATTTTCTCAGTTTCTCATTTTGTCAGAGTTTTCTTTCTTTTCATGTGTGTGTGTGCACTTGTGTCTGTATCTGTATGTCTGTCTTGTCCACAGCAGTCCCCAGACCCTAATGGGAGGCTCCAGCCCCATGCTAGGCTGCGGCCCTGGGATCAACTTGAGTGGAATACTGCCCCCTGGTGGCCTCATGTCAGGGGCGCTCCCCACCATGCAGTCTCCAGCACAGGCTGGTAGGAGACCTTCACATCACTAAATACTCATTCATTTAATTCCAGTGTTCCCCCTAAGGCTATGCCCTGTATGCTCATCTTTAGCCATTATTCTAAAGCAAAATATCAAATATCAGAAATATAATTCCAGAAAGTGGTTTCTAAATAGTTTGAAAGAGAATAGATGTCAACCAGTGAGTATGAGAGTGTGTTAAATCAGCATATTTGTGATGCAGTGTGAATAAGTTGTGGTTTGAGTGTTGCTTTTTATGTCTAACAGGAAGCCCATTCAGCCTGAACAACGCCCAAGGATTAAGACCTCTGAATCTGCTTCAGGTGAGACGCCAGATGGTGGTGTTCCCTGCGAACGGTGTAGCAGGACCAAAGAAAGTCTTTGAGTTGCCCTGCTGTGATGTTAATGTGTTACTAATGTGTTGTTAATGGCGGTGCGGTCTGCCTGTGTCCCAGCTCCCTCAGATGATCTTCAACCCTTTGCAGCAGCCGCAGCTGTCTCAGTTTTCCCCACAGCAGCAGAACAGCCAGTCGAACACCTCCAGCCCCCAACAGCAGGGGGAGTTGGTGAGTCATGGGCCCCTCGCAACCTCACGCTGCTTTAGGTCAATTCAAAAATCTGTTGTCAAGTCAGAAGTACGATGTGGTGCCTTACTGGTATGGTGCTGTTCTTTTAATACAGTATTAATAATAGCTATTTAGAAACAAATAGTGGTAGGTGTGTTTTTTTGTTTTGATTTATGTTGCAAAGTGCCTGCAAATTGTGTGTTGTCTGTTGTCTAACCAGACTGATCAAACTGGTGCCGATCAGGGCCTTGGGGCCCAGCAAACAGCCGTCATCAACCTGACTGGAGGATTCATGTCTTCACAGGCTGCTGGTATGACTGAAATTTAGCGTACACACACACACACACACACACACACACACACACAATAATTTGTAATTTTGGGCTACTTGCCACTAGGCTGCCATGCAGATCATGTCTTTAATCAATGCTATTTCTGGAGCATACAACATCTGTTATCTTATACTTTGTTCTGCTTATTTTATATGCACATAAAATCAGTCTAGCTGTGTTTATGGTAATGATGGAATTTTTTTTGCCTTCCCTGACAACTTAATAAGCTGTGTGTAAGGAGAAAAGGCCTTTTATTTATGGCACATGTATGCTAAGCCTTACAGTATTTTCCAGTGATTCCTTATAGTTTGCACATGGTTTGTCTCTTGCTGTAATAACTGTGTAAATTAAGTCTGCCACTGAGGAAACCATGTCATTGTAGTAATGGTGGAAAGTAGTTGCCTAGTTCAGGAATAGAGCAAAAATATGGTAGGACTTTTTGAATCTGGTGTTTTCCCAGCTATGTTCATTTGCAGCCTCTACACTCTAGCTAACATTACACATGCACTGCGTTCCAAATTATGATGCAAATCATATTTTCCTTTCTTTCTTTTCGAAATTACCTATGTGAATTGCAGTCATTGTAATTTTCCAGTCATCAACTATTAGAGTACAATTGAAAGGTTTTTGAACAAACTGCCCGATGATAACAGTATATTTTTAAACAATAAAACACTCAAAATGCACTCAAATGCATGTTCCAAATTATTATGCACAACAGAGTTTCCAAAAATGGTCATTTGTGAAATTATAAGCATTAGCAGGTTATCACAAACTGAAAGGTAACTGAAATCAAACAGTATTCAAGTCAAAACTTTATAATAGGTGATATGACATTTGCACATAGGACCCCTTGTTCGAAAGGAGCTTCTGAACTCTCCCATCCTTTGAATTGAACAGGTTTGGGATGGTATCTGCTTCAATTGTTTTGCATGAGGGCAGAATAGCCTCCCAGAGCTGTTGCTTAGATGTGAACTGCCTCCCACCATCATAGACACTCCTTTTGATGATGCTCCAGACGTTCTCAATTGGGTTGAGGTCAGGGGAGCATGGGGGCCACACCATAAGTTTGTCCCCCGTTTATGCCCATAGCAGCCAGAGATGCAGATGTGTTCTTTGCAGCATGAGACGGTGCATTATCATGCATGAAAATTATCTTGCTGCGGAATGCATGGTTCTTCTTTTTGAACCATGGCAGGAAGTGTGCTTTGAGAAACTCCACATACTTTATGGATGTCATTTTTACCCCGTCAGGGATCCTAAAGGGGCCGACAATCTCTCCCCATGATTCTAGCCAAACATTACTCCACCTCCTCCTTGTTGGTGCCGTAGCCTTGTTTGCATGGGGTGGCCATCAACCAGCCATCCACCACTCCACCCATCTGGACCATCAAGCGTTGCACGGCACTCATCGGTGAATGTATTGTTTGGCCCACTGGAGCTGTTTCTGCTTGTGTGCAGTGGATAGGGGAAGTTGAAAGGATGGCTTACGCACAGCTGCAAACCTCTGGAGGACCCTGCATCTTGTTGTTGTTCAGGGGGGAAGGTGAAGAGGAAGAAGAGGCCAAATACAGTACATAGGCAGATTCATGATGATTTTTTTTTTACCCCTTGTAGTCACCTGCTCCCCAATAGCAATGTCTAACTTTACTGTAAAATGATTATATATGACCAATAATAACATTTTGACTTGTACTGTACAATACTGTTTGATTTCAGTTACCTTTCAGTTTGTAATAACCTGCTAATGCTTATAATTTCACAAATTACCAATTTTTTTATTTTATTTTTTTTAATGAAAAGTTTGGAAACTGTTTGGAACATGCATTTGAGTGCATTTTGAATGTCTTATTTTTTAAAAATATACTGTTATCATTGGGCAGTTTGTTCAAAAACCTTTCAACTGCAAAATTACAATGACTGCAATTCATGTAGGTAATTTGGAAAATCTAAGAAAAATATGATTTGCAAAATAATTTGGAACGCAGTGTAGAAAATTGTAAGCTTACAGTGACTATAGCGAATTTGCCTTTGTCTTAAACATAACATGTACTAACAGCGCAAATGTATAGACTAATACATGTACATCTTTATCTAACAGCTAAAGTAGACTTATTTAAAAAAAAATGAATCGGGAGATTCATTGTTTTCTCCATACGTATCTGAAAGCAAAATGTATCTTTTTCTGCTACATTCTGTGTCGTGTTTCTGTTGTTGACCCTGCCTCCAACTCCTCCATCCCTCCCCATCCCTCTTTCCTCCTCTCCTTATTGTTGGTCCTCCACCAAACCGGCCACTCCCCCTCTCCCCACCCCCATCCGCCCCACCGCGGGTGCCTGCTCGTAGTGCTGTCACAGCTGGGCTGCGGTCTGGAGGGGCCTGGGCCCAACCTGCCATCTCCAAGACTCCAGCAACAGCAGCAGCAGCAACAGCAGCAGCAGCACCACCACCACCAGCCACAGATCCAAGTAATGCAGCAACTTTGACTGAGCTCACCTGTCAGACATGCTCTGTATTATTTTTTATTATTACTATTATTTGCCATGCGATTGTCCCTCCACCTCCCCCAACCGCTACTGCGGATGTTGCCACAACAATGGCTGCCACGGGTCCGAATTCTGGTTAGATTCTGCTCATCCCTCGCCCACACCTCAGACTGTATCAAAGTAGCCATGTTTTCACTGAGTTATTTTCGTAACTGACCATAATAAAGACTTAACACAGAGCTTCTACCATTTCCTTATGAGAAGGTAGCACCCAATAGTTGTTCATAGATATGTTTTACTAATACACATTATATTTAGTACATATGCATAATGATGGGTTGAAATCTGTACTCTTTCTGTAGATGTTAAAGGAGATTTTAATTTGATTCAATACATAGCAGTTCAATCTGTGTTTGAGGTCACCGACTGCTGTCTGTTGAAACACAAACAAGAAAATTTGATACAACATAAACTGAATAGACTGGCAGCTAACATTAATTGAATGGGACATATTACAAAGAAACTGAAAGTGAGTTTCTGGTTTGCTATTCGGTATGCATGTTGTATTAAATTGTCATTCTTTGTCCAATCAACATCACAACAGGGCCACAAACAACATTTCTGTGAATTTATTCATTTTGGATTTCTCCTTTAAAGTTAGATTGTGTATTGTGACACAAAGCCCTTCCCTTCTGCATTGCACTCGGAGCTTGTGGCACTCACCAGTGAGATGGCAGCTGATCATGTGGCATGTGGTTTTCCTAAGGCATGTTTGCACAGAGACGAAAAACGTAAATGAAGGCAAAATAGGCTTTACATAGAACAGATCACCACGTATGGTACACCCATTTTTGCCACCATACTTGATGATGAGGCAACAGAGACAGTTATTCCTTTCCCAGCACCCTGTTGCACACAGCCTGCATAAAGAGCGTGATGAGTTGAAGTTGCTGACTTACTGCAGATGAAGGCATGGCCACAGGGCTGTGTTTGTGGCTTGGGCAGAGGTCTGTACAAGGCTGGTTGGCGTTTTGTCTGTGCCACTGGTGCTGCTTGGCTACACCCCTTCTGTGTGTGTGTGTGTGTGTGTGGCATATTTTCCCTTCCCTATTCTCCTTCCTGGCCTTTCCTCTCCCACTTAAACCACCTCTCATCCATGCTCAAACACTAACTTGTCTTGTTGCTCTCCCTCCTCTTTGCACCCCCTGAAAAAAAAGGTCACTCACCCTATTGATGACGTTAGGTTTGAGGTAACCATGTTTTTATTTTTATTTGTGTATTTTTGCCTTTCAGTTGCAATTCTTGCAGCACCAAATGCAGCAACAGCAGCAGCAGCAAATGGCTATGGCGGCGGGGGCGGGAGCACAGGCGGGACTGCCGCTGCAGCATTCCGCCAACCAAGCAAGAAGTAAACGGAAGCGCAGCACCCCTTAGACACTCCCCTCCCCCACCTCCTCATCCTACTGCCTCCCCTGTTCTTCCCCCCCCCCCTCCTATAAAATCAGAGATGCATCTCCCCACTCTCTTTTGAATAAAGATAAACTATCAGTGGAGACCCCCGGAGACCAACCTTATATCATTTTTTATAATCTACAGACCCAGACAGAAGTGCCATCCACATTATGTACATTTTCAACAAAAGTGTTTTAAGGGTGATCCTATATTTAGAGACTGCGCTTTTTTGTATGTAAATTATGATTGTAACTCTTAATACATTTCTTTTAAAGAACATAATACACCAAATGACATTTTGTTTAAACACTAAACATGGTCCAGGATGTAGAAGTTCTTGAGGGGTAGGTTTATGTTGTCAAAGGCAAACAGTTGTCCAAAATCAGCCAGAGGAAATGGTCAAAACAAAGACAGTAGGTGTTAGAAATTATGTTTCTTCCATGTTAGAAGGTCACTGTTAAACTCTAAATCCTCGCCCACTGTTCTGGAGTGTTGATGACTGACTGTTGATTTTTGCCCTGTTGTTATGGCAGGCAGATTATGTGACAAAAATTATCTGTTCAGATTCCCCACGTAGTCGAGCTGAATTGCAAACTGTCGTTGATTTCATTCCAACATACCGGTAGTCTGATTTCAGCACAGGAAAAGCCCTTCCACTGGAGGTGCGTGAGGCGTAAAAGCATAGTAGACTGTAGAAGTGAACGGATGTGCCTGATTCTGCTGTTTCTCTACTTAATGTATTTGAGAAAACAGTAGATTCATAAACAGAATGAAGGGCCTGTTCATAGCATGCATTGATTACTGTTTTTTTTTTTTTTTGTAATTTTAAAGGAGCAAATCCTGTCATTTTATTGTAAGTACAGAAAGCTTGTGTATATTCCTAAGCTGTTGGTGGTGCAGGGAATGGTCTCTGTGGAAAAAAAAGAAAAGAAAAAAAAAATCTCTGGCCACTTAGACAAGATTTTTATAAATGGTCTTTGTCAACAGTTTTATTGTGATAGAAAACAAAGTATATATTGACAGTGGAGAAATAAAATTTTTAGACAAAAATAAAAATGAAAAACAGAACTGATGTTTCCGGTCATTTCTTCATACTCTGTAAGATTTTGTCCACCAGCTTGCTGATCTCTCGGTGCCGTGTGACTGCCCGACCAATGCAGTCCTGAAGCTTCTCCCCTGAGAGGGTAGTGCCTCCTGCGGACAAGACAGAAGTTCTCATCTTTTGCGATAGTATCATAGCAAACGCAATAATGCCATTTTTTACAAAGGTTTGTACCTGGTTTGTGTAAGGAACATAGGCGACCCTCTTCGTCAATGACCAAAGTCATGACCGCAGTAGCCAAGCTCTCTTCATCTGCTGTGGGATCCACAATCATGATTGTGCTGAAAAAAGGAACCAAAGTCTTAGCTCCTTCACCATGATTCTACATTTTGTGACACATATACAATTTTTTTTTAATTCTAATTGTGAATAGCTCAAGAAAAATAAAGGTAACATTTCAGTAACATGCTGAATCGTGATGAACAAAGTAAAATAATACACACACACTATAGTAATTTGTTGAACACTGACAAGTATTAGTGGACACTCAGTAAGATTAGGATTCAAAATCATGACAAAAATCTAAGTTAAAAATGGAAATCCAAGCTGATTAAACATAGATGAATTTCATCACGGCACCAAAATTCTCAGTAGATGAGCCTGCTTCATAAAAGTAATGTGTAAATGTGCCAGTGTGTAATAAGCATTTCAAATATAAGTCCAGTGACAGTGGAGCTATCAGCAAATTTTAGGAGGAGATTTTAGGGTCCACGAGGTAGGCATTTACAAAGAGGAGAAGGACACACCAGTGCTGGTTGCCTGTGTTCCAAATGTAACACTTCAGTCAGGAAGCTGGGGATGGCAGATGGCAGGGAATATAGAGAGACGTGAGTGTCTGGCAATGAGGATTTCAACTATGATAGAACTTGATAGATTACAGTCATCAAGGCATTATGTTGTGGTTGTGTACTACTAGAGTCCGGTCCCAAGACCATTTTCTGCTTTTTCTGTCTCGATTTGGACTTCAACCAGCATCTGACTTCATTCTTCCTTAGTAGGATACACTTTGTTGAAACAAGTCTAAGCACGAAACACAGGGATTTTCTGCCATGCCACAATTTGAAAGGTGACAGTCCACTTGCATGTAGAGTGGCACGGTACACCTGCAAGGAATCTGTCGCTGTAGCTTTCAGTAGCAGGCAGCAAGCAGTATCACTTCCAATGTACAGTCAGAGTCAGCGTGACAGTCTGAGACACTTACACAAAACCAAGAGTCGTCGTGGACAGAGGAGAAATAGCCATGTCAGGGCAGTGATTGTCGAAACAGGTTGAACAGTAGATTCCTTAATGCACAGGCTTCAGCTATTAATCAAATCCACAATAAAGATAAAGGTTTAAAAGGTGATATTCTAGGAAACAGTAACAGGAAGACGGCCACTGACTGGAATATGTGCATGAGACTAGGGACATTATTCACAATGAATCTTAAAGGCCCACTATGCAACATTTTTCATTTAATTAATCCGTTTCATACTGTTTAGGATGCTAAAATTAGTCATTACACGGCGAACGAACTGTGTAGAATGCACCACTGTGGCCAATAGCGGTAGATACAGCACTTGCAATGTTCAGCAGCGCGGTCCGCCTCCAATAGAATGCAGTGCAATACAATGCAATATAGCGGTCTTTAGAGGGAGCTCGTGAGAGAGAAAAACAGATTGTTGCTTAGCCCCGGTTTAAGGCTAAAAAGTAGGCAACTCCTACAACTATGGGACACTTGAAACTTTGAGAGACACAAAATTCGAGGATGGCCTATTGATGGAAAGTGGTTTATTTTTATTTCGCGCGCTCACTCAATATTTTTCCTGAAAAAATCAGAGAACCAACTAATTTTCTTGGTGTGGCCTAAGATAAAATGCTTTGTGAATATGGGACAAGATTGGACACGGTCAGCTACACAGGCACTGCGGCGGTAGTTTCAGTCTTAAAATGAGCCGTGCACTAAAATTTGTTTGGAGCAACAGTTGATGAGCAGAATGCGCAAGAGAGAAAAGGAGACGGGAAAGTTTGCTTCAGCAGCGCGTAGCCATAGCAGTAGAGACTGCTTGCTTAGGTGCTGCAAGTACTCCATTCCATTTTTTTTTTCTGTTTACTCTCAGAACTGAACATCTCAGAACATGTAAAAATTCCCTGGGTGTTACAGTAATGCATCGTTTATATCATTATGTATTGAAGCCACCTACTGGTGCATGTAGGATTATGAACACAATATGGACATGTGATGACAAGACTGTAAGGGAGACCTTCTCTGAAACCTGTTAGATTGGTGTTCTTACATGTGCATCACCATATCAGGAATGAAAATTCACTTGTGTAGTCAACGAAGTGTGTATTAGTGAATACATGATTTTCAAAAAGAAAAAGATCAGCTTACTTGTCAAATACAGCAAAGGAAGACCCTACAGGATGTCTATTTACATTGATGGGGCATTTCTTTAAGAGATCCACTTCAGGTAAGTCTGTTTCCTTGTTTATTATGACTTTTGGGAGTTGAGCTGAAATTAAAAAAAAAAAAAAATTCAGGGAACAGAATGTATCTTATTCTCATATCGCTTTTCTGTCAGGAATTATTGTTTTTACTTACTGTTCTTTAAGGCAGCCAGCAATGCAACAATGCAAGTATCCAATAAGTTTCCATCGTAATCCAGACACATTATATCACAGTACAGGACCCAGCAAAGCTGTGAAACCAAACCAACTAAAACATAAGATTAGGCTTGACCTTGTCCTTCAGAAGGCTGTAAGGTCATTTGGAGGACAGTAATATCTGCACAATGACCACTGCGAAAGTATAATGGCCCCGAGTTTTGTGCTTCAAATAGTTTAATAGACCTAAGCCTCAAACTTACCTTTTCCTTTTCAATACACAGTTCTTCTCTTCGAATCATCTCTGAACTGCAACAAATTGCAATACAGTTAATACCAGAAGGAACAAGCCGCATAAGTTAATGGAAATGAGACACTCACCTTTCTATTGTGTCTGCAATGAACTGGCTGGCAGCCTGAGCCTGTTCTTCAGGTGGACCTGAGCGGACCTTTGATGTGCAAAGTGGGGGTATGTCCACATTGGGCACTGAAACAAACAAATTACAAAGAAAAAAACAGTTAGGTACATCTATTTACTAAACAAAATAATAAAGCCAATTGTCCTCATTATGCAACTTACCTATATAACCCTTGTCTGGAGTTTCAGATGGAGGGAGGGCCAGTTCCTAGACAAAATAAAAGGAAGAGAGTCATGCCTTTTAGTGTGTTGCTTTTGTGGGTAACGTTAACATTAACATTTAACACAGCGTTAATAACAATTTAAAAGGAGTTTCAATATTACCGCTTTTATTCCACACATCACAGTTGTGTTTCCAATCTTTACCAAGGCCGAACCTTCAGCTGTCGATATGGGACCTAAACAAGGCATTTAAGACGGCATTACTTAAACCACTTTCAAATCACAAACCTGACACTACACCTTTCATAGGGAAAATAAGTACACCATACCTATGTTTAACGTAGTTGTCCTAAACTCATCAAGTTCCCTTCCATCAGGACGACAATTTTCCTTCTACAATACATGGATGTTTTAACGTTTTTTCAGCATAAACATGAACAGCCAAAAGTTTAGTGTTTGATGAACTTACCAAGAAACTCTTGTGGTATTCCAATGGATCTGCTGTCCTATACAAATAAAACCAAACAATTAATCTCTGTGCTATTTGCAGACAACGTTTTTTTTAATTGACCTTAGCTGTTAGCGGGCAGCTAGCGGTGAGTGGCCAAAGGTATGACACAGGTATTCTTATTTCAGATGTCATCCGATTTAATTAAATGGACAATTGATTATGTTAACGTTTTGAATAATCTTTAGAAACTCTCGACTACTAAGTGTGAAGTGAAATGCTTACTTGAATCCTTCCGCCATGATGTTTTGATTGGCCACGTGAGTGCACGCTACTGTCTAGTTAGGTGTCTGCAGATTCGTCACCCAGAGTGTAGTCGGATTATGTGTGTGTTATAAACACTCTTTTAGTTTGTATAACTATTGTCTAACATATGACACATAAGATAAACTTGAAATTAAATCCTATAGTAAAATAACATTAACATAATAAAGATTCAGATTTAAAGAACTGATAGAGAAATTGACAATCCTGAACTGCAGTGTAGGTAAATCTCCGAACACTAGTGGACGCAATCTCATGCATGCTGCAATGTTCACATCGCGTTTACCCCTCTTGTTTGATTGCGATGATGTGGTCATGCCATGATGGACTTCCGCATAGGTGTTTCGCGTTGAATGGGAGAACTTACACAGTTAGTTTTTTTTTTAATGAGAGCTTTTTTACACATTCGACCAGATTTACGAATAACCGACTATTAGCTAGTAAGCGCCTATGGAGATATTTTCCTTTTCCATATCGTGTTGCCCAGAATCAAATCTCGTTAGCAAAAAGTGACTACCCTTACTAGTCACACGCTAATAGTTACCTTAGTTGATTTATTTAATCTAGCAAGCTAGGTTGTTGTTTGTTTTCACCACAGGTGTCTTTTTGGAATGGAGAATGGATTTGTGTTTGTGTGAAGTCGTTCAATGCCTGGTTTCTTTGGCAGCACTGGTTTTGATATTGGTAAGTTTCTGCTTTCTGGTTTGCAGGTGCAATGTTCACGTTGTCTACAGTAAATCACCTAGTTTGAGCCAGTTCGTTTTTATCCCTGTAAAGCAAACCACAAAATGCTGTCATATGTAAATTACAAAATGTGGCAGTAGATTTAAATTATTCTTTCAAATAGAGACATGTCAAAGTTTGTCTATAAAGTATTGCATAGAGTGCATATAGAAGCTGGTCAGAGCAGAGGTCATTCCAATTTATTGTAAACAGTGAACTATCTTGCTTCATTTAAACTACAGGTTGTAGTTATAGCGCACATCAGTGCTTCTGGGATGGTTGATTTGAATCGTCATGAGAAGGAGCAGTATTTCCTCAATGCCCTGGGGAAGAAGGAGAAATTCCCCAGCCTGTTTGACCCTTATTCACTGGAGCTATCTATTGTAGTACCCTCTTACAATGAAGAACAAAGATGTAAGTTACCTTAGACGCTTCTTGTCACATTATGTCACAGAACTTCCACTCTTTTCACTGTGCAACATTCCATCATAACCATTGTAAACAGTGTATGCAGCCATTATTTTTTTAAGGGATAATTAATACTGCTACGCACTTTCCTTGAAAGAATGGTAAATGCCTAATGTGGTGGAATGGTATCCCAGCAAGGGTGGTGACGTTATTCAACATAAATTTCTCCACAAACTGTGACTTGTCTTCTGCTAGAAGAATCACATAGCAACTTTATGTGCTAGTAGTTTTAAAACTATCTTCGTGGAAGTCCAGGCAGGGTGCTTGGTGCACCCACAGGTGTTGAGGGGCCTTAAATGAGAGTAGCTGGTTTGATGAAGTTGTCATTCAACTGTAGGTGCCAAAAGGCAACACATCACCAGTAAGATTTGCTTGAATATTTTTGTATGGGACACTATACTAATCACCCCTGTGGTACACCATTCCACCATGTTAATACATTTTCTATAGCTCGACATCTTACAAACAGTCAAATTAAGGTTAGAAATAAAATATATAGAAATAAAGTGTTTTTTTAATAGTATGTTCCCCTGCTGTTTTCACTGTAGTACCTGTGATGATGGAGGAGACTATGGAGTACTTGGAGAAAAGACAGGTGTGTAGGATATACTGGCTATCTGACAGCAGTCCTCTGGGACTGCACTGGTGTAGTTTGTATCATTTAAACCTGAGTTGTCAATAACCAAGACCATGCTTTTAACATGGAAACAGAGAAAGATGGAGTGGGTTCCCACTGTAGATTTACCCTAGCATTTTATGCCACTAGGTGGCAGTAAAATGCAAAAACAAAACATGCAGTTCATTTTCATTTGTATTGTGTCTGCAGAAACAGAACTCTTCCTTTTCTTATGAGGTCATTATTGTTGATGATGGCAGCAAAGACAAGACATCTAAGGTACAAAATTTGATTCTGACATTAAGTTGATCTCCGTATCAGCTCTTGTAATCTACATTTTCTTTGTTTGTATACTTTAGAGAGTACTTGAGATGACATAATATATAAAATAAAATGGTGTTATCATTAATTTTTGCCAGATCTTATTCTAAAATGACATTGGTTGTAATGACTCTGTCCCTACTGTAAATAGAGAATGATTCATGCAAAATGAAATGTTTATCATTTTTAAGGTTGCCTTAGGTTACACAGAAAAGTATGGTGCAGAGAAAGTTCGAGTCTTAACTCTGGTGAGGAACCGTGGCAAGGGTGGAGCTGTCAGAATGGTAATGTAGTAATGTGTCTGATTATTCATTTGAATGTATGTCTGAGTACTTGCACTTGTACATACTCAATGTTATAGCACACACTTCCTTATTTCTATCTTAGTTGTTGATTGGCTTCTGACTTGTTATTTGGCCTCTGACTTGTCTTGTTATTTTACTGACCAATAAATAGATTCATGATATAACAACACCCATGACACCATTTTGTTGTGAAGTAAGACACTAATTGTCTGGCTCTCAGGGAACTCTCTCCTCACGGGGCAGACTTATCCTCATGGCCGACGCCGATGGGGCCACAAAGTTTGAAGACCTGGAGAAGGTGGAGGCGGCCCTAAAGGACCTCAACCCCAAACCTGTATGCATGCTAAACCCAGTAGAGTACATAAGATGCAAACACCATGCCTATAAAGGGTTAAAGTGATGGAGTTATTCTAGTCATAGTCATGTCGTATGAGTGTGCTGAAGGCTGTTAGGATGGATAACGAAAGAATTTAGAGCAACAATTGAATGGTACTGTGGTGAAGTGAATGTGAGCTTGTGATGAGTTGGTGTGAACTGCACATTCACCTTCTCTATATACTATATAGTAGTCTATATACTATCTATGTTGTACATAATCCTCTTAAAACCATCCACCAATTGTAAAAAAGGTAGATTACCATGGTAGATTATGGCAGCCTTAGTTATTTCTGTTTCGCTAGTATTGTGATCATACTCTTAATTTTTTTAACACACTGTTTGTTTTAGGACAATATGGCCATAGCCTGTGGATCCAGAGCCCACCTAGAAGAAGAATCAGTGGCTAAGGTAATCAACAAAGAAGATTTCTCCAGCCACCTGTATGCTGTATACTGAATACTGTATATTGCATACAGTATGCTATGAAAAGAAGTCCAGTTGCCTTAACTGAACACTATGACTACCACAACCTGGATGAATGAGAATCTTCACAGACATGTCCTCTGCATTGGTTGCTACCTGTTTTTAGCCAGTAGTGAGTTCTGTTTCTGTACATCACCTGTTGCAGCGGTCTGTGTTCCGAACATTCCTGATGTACGGGTTCCACTTCTTGGTCTGGTTCTTCTGTGTGAGGGGGATTAGGGACACACAGTGTGGTTTCAAGCTCTTCACACGAGAGGCTGCCGTGAAGACTTTCTGCAGTCTGCATGTGGAGCGCTGGTATGCCATTTCAGCTACTGTGCCTCATTCAGTTAGAGATAGCTGCCGGTTCACTAGTGTCTGTGGTGTATCGTCTTTTTGTGAATACTGAAAGAATATTTACGTCACTAAAGCAATTTGTTTTTCTCAGATCAGTTTTTTTTTTTTAAAGGGCCTTTGATGTTGAACTCTTGTACATTGCCCAGTGCTTCAAAATACCGATTGCAGAGGTGGCTGTCAATTGGACAGAAATTGAAGGTGAGCCTAAAACTGGTTGACTCTTTCATTGTTTTCTTCAGGCAAATATAGTAAAATTCAGAGAAATATAGTTTAAAAAAAAAAAAGGGCTTAAGAGGATTTTTAACCATCATAAAAGGCATTGATACATCACTAACCTGTGTACTCCGACACTAATAACCACCTGCTCATTATCTGTATTGGATTTGTTTGTTTTAATGTCTCTTGGTGATTTTCTTATCAGGATCAAAGTTGGTACCCTTCTGGAGTTGGCTGCAGATGGGAAGAGACCTCATCTTTATTAGACTTCGTTACATCACTGGTGCCTGGAGGCTGGAGTCTCCTAGAAAGACCCAGTAGAACTCTCGCCCTTAACTAATGCTAAATCACAAGCAGATTTCTTTGGGATTTGCAAAATACTCAGTGATGCCATTTCCCTGATTTAAATGCAATGTATTTTTTGTCAGTGAACAGTTACTTTTTATGTGTCAAACATTTGACACATAGTGCTTGTGGTCATAATTTTGTATTTTCTTCCCCTTTGCTGTCTTTTTTAAGGGTTGTAAGTGTAGAATGTTTTGTTTGGGTGAAAGACTAAATGCAATCAACCAAAACAAAAAATAATTAATAAAAGCTGAAATTACATGTGGTCATGTTGTATTTAGACTTCTAGCAGTTAGCAGTTCTAAGTAAAGGACTTTTTGTTGTATCCAAAACACCAACAAAATTCTCCGTATTTGTAGGTTGTAAGTAATTACATCAATTACAATTCTAAGTATTTGCTGTTTTCAACTGGAGAGATTACATGAGAAGTATAATACTTATGCTTGGATGATAATGCATTATGTTCTGGCACATTCAGAAATGAAAAATGGCTCAATATGTAATCCTGTGACAGCCTCTATTGTTTGCTTAGTATCCGGATACTTAAAATCCATAGGTCTATGTCCTATGTCCTCTTAATATGGAAAATCAGTCTTAAAATAGAGATACCCTTATAATTTACCAGAACATTAACTTAAATACGTAAAACGTATTGAATTAAGAGAGAAGAATTTGCTAAGCGAAATATTAAGAGAAATGCCTGAGTATGGTACAGTTATCTCCTGTCTCCAAATTAAATCTCTTTGCTAACAGACCAATTTAAGGTCTGGCAAAGATTCAGAGCCCGTTAATGTAGATCACTTTGAGGACTGCTGCGTACCGTAGGGAGTACATCCTGTTCGCCCCGTCCTCCTCAGTTTCCTCTCTAGTCAGTCTGTCTGAGGAAACTTTGGGTCTACACCCCTCCCTTTCTGTCTCTGGCCGGTTTGAAATGGCAGTTTATGCACTTGTTTGTGTAACATTAGACTGTTGGTATTCAATTCATCTGAGGGATGTTTTGAACTCATGAAATCTAAAATTACACAATTATATGTGTAATTATATGTTAGTACCGCCATCGGATATCTTTTTCACTTTAACTGGAGCGCACCTATTAACTAATATTTTTTTAATCCAACAACAGATGACACATCACATCACAGATGTTTGCTCACGTTATTGTATTGTTAGGTCCCCTCGGTGTAGCTGTAAACTCTGAAAATGTCAAACTCCTAGACTTTCTGTCGCCATTCAGGCTTGCGTCATTAACTGGACCACTCGGCGCACATACAATCAAACCGTATCCCTCCGCAATGAAAGGGACTAGAAAAAGAGCGATCGATATGATTCCTGGCTGGTCGCCAAAGCCAATGATATGCTCAAATTGACTGTGAATAAACGAAGAAAGACCATGACCTCCGATATAATTACTTTACGCTCACAAAGTGGCAAGAAAGCTTCATGTTAATTAACCCAAGGCCTACACCTGATTTCCCTTTTTATCTTATTTGTTGATGAAAATACTTTGACTCAGCAATAACTTAGTGTAGCCTGAATAGGCATAGCCTACAACCGCGCAGACTCACCTGACAGCTCGTTAATTCTTTATTCACTTTAGCCGTATAAGTGTGTTGACGAGCTTACTTGCATACTTGTGAACAGTTTAATTATAAGCAACTTGTGCAATTTAACAGGTGTATTTTGTTATTTTTAAACACCTGTGGCAAAAGGTGGTATTCAATAGGACCATCTAAGAGCCTATCTCTGCCAATTTGCAATAATTCACTGATTTACCTATTTGTGTGAGGATATTGGAAAAGAATTGACGCACTCCTAAACTATCTCACCGCGTCTGCCATTCTGGGAACGTTCCAGCGCAGCGGATGAATTCCGCACAAAGGCGGAGAGGCTCCCGTCTGGCTGACGCCGGTTTATGCGACTGGAGCGTCTCTGTCTCCCTGCAAACATACGCGGTACACCTCTGGGCAGACATAGGGATACTGAAAGTGAGGACTGGCAAGCACTGAAACGTGGGGTAAGAAATCAACTGACATGTAGTATTTTGCACAAATATTTCAGGTAACTTACTTTGGTTGGGTGTTTATAGTTTAATTTATAGTTTTTGTTTTTTTTTCCTTTCTGCAACACTCTGAGCATGACTTTGTTGATGTGGTAGATATCACGTGACAAAACCTATAACACTAATTATTTTCCTTAAACTTTTCACTACCTTTTTATTATTTATAACACTGTCTCCGATTTGTAGGATTCAGCATGATATCTAAAAATGATGTGCCATTAGGTCCGGGAAGTATACCTGAATGGGTAGTTATCTTCTTGCATTTTATTTGTTGATAAGAACGAGTAGCCTACTCATTATAAACGAAACAGTGAACTCTAAGAATTCTTGAGGATATTTCGAGGCTGCCGTTATGATACAACATTAGGTGATTATGCCTATCTCGGCTTGTAGACTTGGTGACGCCAGCTTCATAAAGACGAAAACAAGAATGGAACAAAAGTATTCATGTTGCACTGAACTTGAACGCCCTCCTTCATTTACCAGCAGAACACATTTTACTGTCCCTGCCTTTTGGTATAGGATATAGACAAGGTGTATATGAATCAGTATGTTTGACTTAGGTTAAATGTCACCGAGTGGGAGGCTTTGCTTTGCAAATGCACATGATAGCGCGTAAAAATGTTACGCACGCAGCAAATAACTGTCACGTTTTACTCAGCTGGATACAGGCCTCCTTTATTTATTTCAGAACGTTATTCAAGCACTCCTCTGTTCGTTTTCTGTTAAGAGTTTTGTTGCTATGTTATACAGTACATGATCAGATGTCATGACATCTGATCAGAGGTGAGAAACACATTAGAATTATTAACTAAATTAATTAAAAATTAGTTACTAATTAAAAAATGTAAATTATTCAAACTAATGATGAAGGAGAGGACTCCAAATCTTATTTATGTTCAATAATAAATCACAAAGTTAAATGTTTGATTATTTCAAATGTAAGGATAGTAGGTATGTAATATGATAACAATAAGTCCTGTAACAATATGTCCTGTCTTATTTATGAATTCATTATCATATTTGTTGTTTATTCCAACAGATATTTTCTGCTGTAATACATACATCAATATTAAAAAATCTTCATTGGAATTTCAATATCACTTGTTTTTTGGAAACCTTGACCAAGCAACCAGACCACTTCTTTTGAACAAAACATATACTTTTGCTGGCCCTCCAATCATTTTCAAGGTGTTCCCCCTGTGGACTTCACAGCCACAAACATGCACTCCACCACCTCCATCACCTCGCTCTTCTCCTTTACCAGCCCAGCCGTTAAGCGTCTGCTGGGCTGGAAGCAGGGTGACGAAGAGGAGAAGTGGGCTGAAAAGGCCGTTGACTCCTTGGTCAAAAAGCTGAAAAAGAAGAAGGGGGCCATGGAAGAGCTGGAGAAAGCTCTTAGTTGCCCAGGCCAGCCCACTAAATGTGTGACCATTCAACGCTCACTTGACGGAAGGCTCCAGGTGTCGCACCGAAAGGGCCTCCCTCATGTCATCTACTGCCGTGTGTGGCGCTGGCCAGACCTACAGTCTCACCATGAGCTCAAGGCCCTGGACTGCTGCGAGTTCCCCTTTGGCTCCAAACAGAAGGACATCTGCATCAACCCATACCATTACAGACGTGTTGAAACTCCAGGTAATCACCATAATACAACCACTGGTGGACACTACCAGGGCTCTGCTTTGCCCATTGCAAACAAAGCCAATTTTAGACTGATTAACTATGGTTTGGAGATAAGACATGTTGTAGCATGTCTATACCAGAGTGATAATTCTGCTAACTCACGTCTGTACCTTGATAATAGATCACAGTCGCACCACAGTCACTAATAATCATATCACAATGTTACTGAAATACAAACTTTAAAGGAGAAATCGGGTGTCAATCAATGCATAGCCCTGTTGTTCGAGGTCACCAAGTGCCGTCAGCTGGGAAAAGAGTGAGAAAATTCAATACAATGTAGGCAGAATCACCACTGGGGCACAGTAACTTAGATTCAATTTGATGTGCCCCATTGAAGTAACATTTGATGTTGGTTTGTTATTCAGTCTGTGTGGCACCAATTTTTCTGGTTCTGTTTTCTACAGACAGCATTCAGTGACCCGAACAACTGGGTTATTTACCGATTAACACCTGGTTTCCCCTTGAATTAGACTCACAATATCAGTAGAATTTATACTGCATATCAGGACTTCGCATAGGGCAAGCTTGTCACCATGTTGAGACCAGGCATTACTAGCTCAAGTTCACAAGGCTATTGCTTTCTGAAAATAGGGATTTTCTATGGCATAGCATCAGTGCTCTGCCTATTGTGACACAAACCGGTGCCCTGTCTGTCTTCCCTGCCAGTGTTGCCACCAGTCCTTGTGCCTCGGCACAGCGAGTTCAACCCACAGCACAGTTTGCTGGCCAAGTTCCGCAACGCCTCCATTCACAACGAGCCCCTCATGCCCCAGAACGCCACTTATCCGGAGTCCTTCCCTACAATGCTGTGCAGCTCCTTCTCCTCCCCCTCTGGCTCGCAAACCCAGTCACCCAATGCCACCAGCTATCCAGACTCCCCTAGCAGTGCCGCTGACCCAGGCAGCCCCTACCACATCACTGGTAAGCCTTTTATTTCATTAGTGCCCAGCCGCCAAATGTGGCATCAGTGAGTCATAATTAATATGAGTTTTATTGAATCATGTACCAGTGTAAGTTTGTTTTGCCCATGGAATGTTAATGAATTGAGTTAAGTGTGTGCAGCTGTGTTAAACAAAAACTTCTTGTCCCATGTTTTGCAGCTGTTGTGACCACAAGACGACACAGTTTGTCTCGCATCTTAAGCTGATGATGTACAAGATACCTTTGACACCTTTAGGGCAATGTCGTTAGGCAGTGTTCTTTAACATTGTTTTTCACGTTAATATTGGGAATTTTTTCCCCATTTTGTCTTTCTGGAGAACTTTAATCATCAGTAGGCAAATTGACATGGTCATGAAATTGGTTCTGTGGTTCCCCAGAAGCATTGCATAAAAAGTTGCTGTATGTATCAACACCTTGTGAATTTTCTGTAACAGGTTTCATTCTTTCACTTCTCTCCATCATGTAAGCAGCAGAGACTCCTCCCCCTCCTTATTCCATGATGGAAACCACCACTCAGGAGGATGTGAAGCCAAGTGATTCCAGCAATACCAACAAGCTCATCTTCTCCGCACCACACAGAGGTAGGAAACGCATCCCTCAATCAATGTTGTTCTCACACAGCTGCTGGGAATTATGCTGGCTCGCACTTGCAGACTTTGTTTGACGATTTTGTCTAATTTGTAGATCAATGGACTCTCTGTGGTAATGTGTTGACAAGAGATTTGAAGTTCATTTAAGGGTGTCTGACCATTTGGTGGATGTCTGAACTCACAGACATGCGTCCAGTGTGCTACGAGGAGCCTGAATACTGGTGCTCGGTGGCCTACTATGAGCTGAACAACCGCGTGGGTGAGACCTTCCACGCCTCCTCTCGCAGCATCCTGGTGGACGGCTTCACCGACCCGTCCAACAACAAGAACCGCTTCTGCCTCGGCCTGCTCTCCAATGTCAACCGCAACTCCACCATCGAGCACACACGGCGGCACATAGGCAAAGGTGCGTCCGCTCAAGTCGACCTTGTGATTGTTGTTTGGCTTTTGTCTGCTTTTGAGAAAAACAGCTTCAAAATCAACTGACCTATGGAAAGTATTCTGCACAACTCTCATTATCTGAAAGGCCTTGGATTGTACAATATGCCGTTTTTTTCACCTCATTATTATTGCAGCTAGGCTACAGAGGAAAGGAACGGTAAGAAAAAAAGAAACAGTTGCCCGTCACGCTTTGTGTGGCGCCAGTCCGCACTGGCCTGTCGACGCCACATTTAAGGAGACCCGTTAGACTGAGAAACTCCAGTCTATCTAAATGTTGGCTTTTCACGCGGCACTCGATCTTGGCCTGTGTGCCAGGGCTGGGTAAAGATAAAACGTTGCCATGGGAGACAGGCAGTGACAGCGAGAATCGCCCTCCCTGGGGGGCTTTTGGTGGGAGAGGAGCCAAGTTTGCGCTCTGTCTGCAAGTTTGAGACCCGTTCTGAGGAACAAAGCTAGAGAGAGTGACATAAACCAGACAGGCCGTGCTCACAGAGAATGGGTGCCATTAAGGTTTCCGCTTGGCAACCGATGAAAAAGCAAAGTGAGGTTTGTAAATAATAAATTGATTAAAGACATCTACTAGATTTACCGTCTCATTTCCATTCTGCTACAGAGAGCTTGAGAGGGTCAGAAGCTGTTTTTTGCTCTCTCCCTGTTTTGTGGTTGTGGTCATAAATCTGCTCAAGTCACTTTGAAATATTAGAACCATATTTATTTCTCCCTTTAGACTTTAAACTTTAAAGCTTTACTTCAACAAGGTTGTATTTCCTTATTCCTATAGAATAGTTTTTTCCTTGATAGTGATTGGTTTATTGGAAATGATTGTTGAAATCTTTGGGAACCTAAAATATAGCTTTGCCACAAACTTTAAAATGTGCCCGATTCATCAGATATTTTCAAGAGGAAAGAACAGACCTGCTAAGGGTCATTTAAACATGAGGTATTGTTATTGCCTTACTGTTTGATAAATGATAACACAGAACGCAGTGTTGAAAGTCTGTTTTGCTTTGCACAAAATTGTCTGTGAGATATTAGTCGTCCACATACTGTTCTATTTTTTATTCTAATTAAATATATATTCTAAATGTCTCCTGTGTCTTACCTACAGGCGTGCATCTTTACTATGTGGGCGGAGAGGTGTATGCGGAATGCCTGAGTGACAGCAGCATTTTCGTGCAGAGTCGGAACTGCAACTACCAGCACGGCTTTCACGCCACCACCGTCTGCAAAATCCCCAGCGGCTGCAGCCTGAAGATATTCAACAACCAGCTGTTTGCCCAGTTGCTCTCCCAGTCTGTCAACCATGGCTTTGAGGTGGTCTACGAGCTAACCAAGATGTGCACCATCAGAATGAGTTTTGTCAAGGTAATAGAGACATTGCGTGATGTTTGAAATTGTTCACTCAGAAATTGTTTCAGTTTTGGGCATGCTCTACTGATTTTTGGCTTTCTGCCTGAGGGTTCAGCTGCCAAAACACTATATGTGATGGTCCTTAATATCTAATTGCAGTAGGCTACATTTGATTTCTCAGACCTAACATTCCAGTGAGTAGTGTTGTTCTCCAGCCAGTTGTGCTCTTTGCTCAAACCACTGTCTGGTTTCCATATTCAGTCATGTTTAGTGTTCATTTTGTCAGTTATTGATCACCTATTGTTCTGTGAGTCAACTTTATGTTCTCTGTTCATTGTCTAGGGTTGGGGTGCAGAGTACCACAGACAGGACGTAACTAGTACCCCATGCTGGATTGAAATTCATCTCCACGGGCCTCTGCAGTGGCTCGATAAGGTTCTGACTCAGATGGGCTCACCTCACAATCCTATCTCTTCTGTGTCTTGACGGCCAAAGTGTGGTGTGGCGGAGGATTCAAAGGCTGTCTGTTTCATAGCAAGCACATCATCACTCTGACCCGAGTCAAGTATGTAAAATGAGTATTTATGGTGAAAACAACCTAGGTATTCAACAAAGAGTATTTTAAGCATTTTATTGCTCTGAAATACTTTTCTCTCAAATACGGGAAATGCACTAAATTTAGGTCTGTGACCACTTGACTTTCAAAGTTGATCAATGTTCATTTGAATTGTTTAAAACAATAGAAACAAGACTGATATTCCAAAACAATTTTTTTAATAGACTTTTTGTTTTATTTTTTGAAGAATTTATGTCTGTCTTGAAATGTATTTTGGCGTCAATGAACACTCAAGAGTTTGGAGAAGAACGGGATCATTATATAGGTACTAAAACTCCTGGTATTCTGTTTAGAAGATGGAGCTGGCATTGGTTACATTATTGAACTTCAGCTTCTGTAATATTTCATGTATTTGTTCTGTTGGATTGTTTTAATATATAAATTTAAATTTTCCAATTCTTTTTAAGTTTATTTGGCTCAGATTATTTTATTTTGAATGAAAACAATTTTTTTTACTTGCAGCATTCTACTGCCTAAGACACCTGGCTGCACCGATCAAGCCTACTGAGCCAATGAACCATTTCTAATTTTCTTGCCTCTTCCATAGTGCTTCCATCAAATAATAACATCTAATATAGGCCTACTCAAATCTTCTTGGTGGGCTAGTAATTTAAGCTTCTCAATGACTCAGGCTTTATGGCAATCATGTTTATGTTTTAATCACATTCCATTTCATGAGTTGTAGGGATCTTCAATACCATTGTCTTCATCCATTTCACAGTAATGCCAACAAGAGCATATTAAACAGGTTGCTCTGAGAACAATGCCCCTAAGTTATCTCGCTTTACCCTTATTTACCACTTGCTCATGACTATGCTTAACAGCAAAACCATATAGAACATGCACTTACAACACAGCATGATTTCAGTGAGTCCAAGCACATCCATTTCATACAAACAATATAAGAAATGTAATTAAAAAGATACAGATTTTTAAAAGACTTTGGGTTTGACTTCTAGCTCCTCTGGCCTGGGACTTGGTGCTGTATGACAGAACCAATAATTAAAAGGCCAAACTGAGATCAAGTCACCCAGCAGTGCTTACCTATTGTGTCAGGAACACCCATAGGCACACATTTCTAGACCTGCCACTTTTTAAAATATTTCTCCTCCCTATGTGCACGGGGAGTTTCAAAATGGTCAGCCGATTCTGGTCATCAGCCATTACATTGGTTAATAATTTTATGGAGGCCGGAGTTATGAGCTAACTACGAAAAAAAAACCCTGACCTGGTGAGGAACATAGAGAGCTTATTGGTTAAGCTTACATTGGACATAAAACTACTAGAAATACACTACACAGCTAACTTGTAAGACCATTCTGGTGTCCTAGAAATAGACAATAGACATTCGGCGGAAAGGAGTGACCACCCTGAAACAAATGTCCTTTTCGTCCTCCGAGTCTAGTCATGCAAATGAATGTGTTTTCTTAATTAGGCTACATAAAAGCAAAGGATTTTGATAACCAAGGTTCCATGATAAATTCAGCTTCACAATACAGTTAAAAAAGCATGTACAAAAACAGCATGTACAAAAAAACCCTGCTTGACAGTTTTCAACACACCAACACCGGATAATACATACTATACATCGCATCCACCCCCTACCCCAATCCCACACACACACCTGATAATGGCGTGTCAATGTGACATCAGATGGCAGTCCTTCGTGCCCCATTCCCTCTTGTCTAAGCAGAGAGAGCATCAACAGGACTTGATCTGTGGCCTTTTGTGAGGATTCATTGTGAGGATTTATAAGCTGCATGGGCAAGCAGGAGTAACGACATACCGCAGACCACAGTTCTGCCATCCTAGTCAATAATCCGACTGCGTTTTGGCATGAGCCTGGGCAGTCAGGAGTCTTTGCTGCTGTTGGAGAAAACTGATGACTTCTGGACTCCGTAACAGAGACTAGAAAAAAAAACAAGCATATTCAAGCAAGCAAGCGCACGTGCACACACACACACACACACACACACACACACACAAAATATGAGGAGCAGATGGTTACATGCTCACACTGAGAATTGTCTTCTTTCCATGCACTTGACCTGTCCTGCTAATCTTCTACACCTTTAGGACGTGACAAATTGAATTATAATTTCTTACATCAACTATTGTACAACTTCTATATGTCTACTTGTCAAGTTCCAAATAGATTAGTTGTAAAAATACATAAATATAACAATACTATAGGAGTCTCATTTTTTATTGTCTGGCTTTGAGAAATATGAGAATACAAGGATTGTAAACGTACCAGTCTTTTCTGATTTAAAACTTGTTCAATGAGTGACGGTCTAGCCGGACGGTCACCCATCGTCCCAAGACGTTGCTTTGTGACAGACACAGGTCTTTCTTCGCCGCTCTCCTGCAAACAAACAAATCAATCAATCAATCAATCAATCAATCAATCAAGACCTGTATGTTAGAACCAAAGATTATAGAGCGCTACACTTCGCCTAGTCAACTGTCCGTTCCTTCCAATACTTTTCTCAACATCATGTGTTGGCCTAACGTTAGACTCAAGTCATCTTCGTCGCCTGACTTGCGAGTTGCTCAGCTGAATTTGTCATGATTTGCAAAACAAGCACATTTTCCCAATTTCTTTCTCATGATGACACTGTCATTGCACAGATAACATTAATCATCTCCGGCAGAACGTACTGGAATGACTGCTGTTGCAGCAGAATACCAGCAACACAAAGCCTGCAAATACTTACATCTAATTTTGCTGAAGACATTGCTTGATCGCTCTTCTTTTTCTTATACTTGTCTTTGTACATTTTATTACGATGTTTTTTGCACATCCATGGTTTTCGTGCTTTAGCCACTTGTGTTGTCGTTTCGGTGCACCCGCTGTATGTGCACTTCTTTGACACGTTATCATTCTCCCCAAAGGTTTCCTCGTCATTAAGTTCCTCGGGGCTTGCAGCGCTGTCTCTCGGATCAGACGTTTCCACAGCATCGCTTTCCTCATCCTGTTCATCCATATCAAACATGCTTTCTTGCTCCTGTGGTGTAACCAGATTTCTGTTTTCCATACCAGTGGTAGGTACCTGTTCCGTATCTTTGCTCGCCGAGTTTCCAGAGTCCTCTTCACTCATTTTGAAAAATCGTTTTTTACAACTTTATGGTATCAAGCTATTCAGTACTAAGTACATCACCTCCAGACAATACTGCACATGACAGTTAGCATTAGAGAAATAAAAACGTCACCATGACTATGCTAACGTTAGCTATCGGCGACTATCCTCAGGTCCCTAATGATATAAAATTTCCGAAATTCACGAAAATATTAGGTATAAGATGCTACCCGATGTAATATGTATATATGTTTTGGTTCGTTTAACGGTCTTCTGTCAAGATTTACCCGTGTTTCTGAAGCCAAAACATTTTCACAAACGCCTCGGACGGATACTCGTGTCTGTCTACTGAAGAAAACGTCTTCGGTGGTAAAATATGATAGCGAATTACTAATTTAAGAGTGCCCTCGTGTGGAGCAGCGGTGCCAACACATTCAAGCAGGTTTGCAAACCAATACAGTCAATGAGTGTAGGCCGTAGTCCTAGGGCCGTGGTCCCACCGTCCACCGACCGATGTAATGTTTTTTTACTGATTAAAATTACAGATATCAATAGATGATTTGCTGGTAAAGAAAAGTATGCATGTAAATCATTATTCATTTAAAATATTGCCAGGGTCAGGGAAAACAATAACAACAAAATAGTACCAAAACAGTATAGACTTATAATGTCTCATCAGTTTCCAGAACATTTTTGCTTATACATAATTTATAAAATACAAATAATCAAAATATGGAATGTACACATAAACAGCTGGCATCCACAATTAGTCCAACAGCACCATAACTCATGGAAAGGATTCCAGATGTATAGAACATATACGTATATAAGCATAAACTGTCTACAACTGTTTGCAACTTACGAATCACCAAAATGGTATTTAAAGTTTTGTCTTGGAAAAAAACCCAAGGATATAAATGATAGAAGATGCCAGACAACAACAAGATGCCTCTTATGAATAAAGGTCTTAAACATTATTCTATTCTGTCTGTTTACTGTTCATTTAATCCCCAGCAGTTACTAAAGTGGTTGATTGCTAGAGAATGAGTCATTGATATGGATTATGGAGCAACAGATGTCAGCCAGCTATTTTTGTCATCCACGTTGCTGGATATCCTTTTGTCACCCATATCTAAGTCCTTCTGTGTGTGTGTGTGTGTGTGTGTGTGTGTGTGTGTGTGTGTGTCCACAGACATCTAAAAGTCCTTTAGGATGACAGAGAGGAAATGGTTGACCTTTGTGAGGACAGACTGCAGATCTCCATGTTGGTGAAAGAGCTGCCGCCTTCGCTGACATACTCTGGGTATGAGGAGCTGGAGGAGATGATGTTCTTTAGTCTGTAGAGGGCGATGATGAGCAAGCTCAGCAGGAAGACCAGCAGACTGAGGAAGATGGACACATAAATGTAGACATTTTCTGGGCGAGTTGATGAGGTGGCAGCTGCCGTGGAGACAGAGGTTGGGGAGAATTTTAAAAAGGTTCCATTGTCCAACACTGTTCCATTCAGCTCATCAGCTGAGAGTTCTAGCCCAGACATCTTATCTGAGATAGAGGTTCCAATGGTTCCTCCCTGTTAAGAGAAAAAAAAAACAGACATAAATTTAGAATGATCAACAAACAAGAACAATACAATAAAAAAAGAAGTTAATCATGTGTTTGTGTTTATAGGTGTTTTAACAGGTGCTTTTATTATTACTTTTCAATCCACCTCTAGCCCTGTACAAAGCAGACCTAATAAAAGCAATGGAACATAACGTTAGTTTTATTGTCCTGTGTTCTGTTCTGGTTTGCAATTTCACTTTGTGTTAAATCAAATTTTCACCTTCTTCTTCCCAAAAGGGGAACTCTGCAATCTCGATCAACCAGGTTATGGGTTGATCGTTTGATGTTTTATTCCAGACAATCCCCTTAAAATAGCATCATGATTGCCATGGGGGTATGTTTTTTTTACTAAATCAATCATGTAATCATAATCAATAGGCCTAATGGAAATGTTTTTTTGCAAACCAGTGTACTACATTAATTCAATCAGATGCGGACGGTTTTCTGCTGACAGTAGATCCTGCTGCTTCCTATCGTTTTTATCTGACAGGAGTTGTCATTCAAAATGTTTTTTTTTTTTTTTTTTTTGCGGTACATGTATACACAGTGGTATACCAGTAGCAATAATAAGCAAATAAAAAACACTATAAACCAGCAAGGTATAAATATAATCAAGTCCAACCATTTCCTGTTTTCATTTTCACCATTAGAAGTACTGAAGCATCTCAACAGTCTTTTTTTTGTCAACCTTTCAAATTTTCTTTAATCTCCCACCCATTTTCCCTTTTTTATCATGGTGCATAGGTTCAGTTGTTGTTTATGAAAACACTTATATACTCCCTACTGTCTGTGTGAAGAGGTTGATAATCATGTTTAATTGTGCTTTTTGTATCCAGGCAACGTGAACGCTCCTGCAATCATTTGATTGTTAACTGATTTTGCGGGCGGCAATAGTCCATCAGGGAACGTTGGTGACTGCAGAGCCGGTGTCACGGGGAGAGAAGGTCACCCTCTTGTTGTTTTCCATCCTCAGTTTAGCAATTCATGAATAATTGATGGTGAGGCATCTGAGTGGGTAAATGTCATGACATTCCAGGCATAAAGTGTGGGAACTGTCCCAAACCAGTTCTTTGACAGGCATCCTGGCCCATGCCAGCGGCCCGCTCACAAAATGCCACAAAAAAAAAAAGAAAAAGAAAAAATTGGGATGAGAAATGAAAGATGAGTGTGAAAGGACAGGAACCTTTTAAAAACGTTCCTGGGGACCGGGTTTTCAAATGTAACACACTTCAGGGAAAGGTTTAGCGAAACCTCATAACATGAAGTGAATTAGCATCCAGAGTAGCATCACCTAGATGAGGCATATTTTGTGGGCCAAGAGCAACTGGCAACGTCTCCCTAGGTGGCCTCTTTTGATCTTTGGGAAGGGAGTGATATTGCTTGGCAAAACACTGCCAAGGTCTTGTAAAGTTAATTAACTTTATGTGTCACCATATCATACAGAGTTATGAATGGTACTTGCAGAATGTCCACTGTGGTTAACGTTTGTGCAGACATGAAAGCATGTTCCGTATGTATCATTATGAGGTATTTTTTTGTCTCTCATCCTCCTCTCTGTTTCGCGACAATTGACTCCAGATGCATAGGAATTCCTCCTGAACGGGCCCCTCTTTAATGTGGTCTGTTTTGTTTCCTAAAATAAAAGTCCTTGCGTGTCATGTCTGTGGTGGCGTTGTCATGCTTTCGGAGCTTGGTCGGTTAACTGGTGTGAGTGAGTCTGAACCTCCAAATAGCTATGTGGCTGACACAGTGGGCGGCTTTTATGTCTTTCTTCCCCTCGGTCCCATTGAATTGCTGAGCACAAACAAGTCCCTTCATGCCTCCTGCACTCCATTCTTCAGTCTCTAGCCATTGGCTATTCATTCTACGAGTATACATCACCTCCAAGAGCATCTTCGCTTTTGGGAGGCATCCTCTGTTTTGGATTTATTCTAAATATGGAGTGCCATACTTTTTTCTTTTTCATTTTAATGTCAGCTGTGATTCTTTAGAATCCCTGCTTCTAATCTCTCTCTCTCTCTCTCTCTCTCTCTCTCTCTCTCTCTCTCTTTCTCTCTCTCTCTCACTTCATTCATCCATTCTGACTTTCTCGCAGCTGGAGTTGCGTTGAAGAGGAGGGTCTTTTTTCTCCCCAGCTCCAAATAGGATGGTCTGTGGGTTGAGATTAAATTTTGGTTGTTGCATGACTCAAGGGAATGTGGTCATTATAAGGAGACCTCATAAAGAAACAGTTCTACAAGAGACCAAAAGATGGAGTGAATGGAGGGAAAGGAGAGAGAGAGGGATAAAGAGACAGAAAGAGAGACAGACAGACAGAGAGAGAGAGAGAGAGAGAGAGAGAGAGAGACAGAGCAGTGGCTGCAATACAAATTGAAGAATTTCAGTAGCTGACAGGGTCAGGGTGATGAAATGCAGCAATCTGCCACCACCATGCCCTATTATACCTGTGTGTGTGTGTGTGTGTGTGTGTCTCTCTGTGTGTGTGTGTGTGTGTGAGATTGATTCATCCAATATTCCTTCATGTTATCATATTCCAAATACATTACTCCACTGGTTGCATGCGGTTAATATGTACTATACAATATCCATTTGATTACAAATAAATTCAATATATCAAACAGGAAAATGTATAGTAGTCAAAATCCTCACGCAAAAAGACAGTGAAAAGTAACACTTTCACTTACCTGTTAACAAAGGGCTCTGCTTTGAAGGATGCTGAAATCCATTCTGTATCGTTCCATTTTATGGCGCTGTCTTAAATCAAATGAAAGAGCTGCAGAAGGGAAGGCGAGAGAAAGTCACTTGCTCGGGTGCACTGATTCACTATACTGTGCACAGGATATTGACCGTACAGCTGTTCTGCTTGAATTCTCCCTCCCTCTCTCCCTCCCTCACTCTTCCTTCTCCATCTCTCCCTCTCTCTAGTCTTTCCCTCCCCATCCCTCTTCGCACATTTCTTTCAGCCAGCATCCTGTGCGTCTCTCTCTGTTTCTCATCTTTCTCTTTTTTTCATCCTGCTCTGTCCCTCTCACCCTGCCAGCCCCCAGTCTGTCTCCTTTTCTCCTCTATCACAATTTCCCTCTGTTCTCATTGTGTGATCACACACACACACACACACACACACGCAGTCTCAAAGGTTCTTTGGAGTTCAAAAGTCTGGATAGATGGAGGAACTCCATATTTCACAAATGGAAATGCCAGTGTGCCACTTGATTAAATATTTGTATGTTGTTTTTCCAGCTACTTGCTATAGGCACATCATAAAGAAATTAAAATAGGTCCAATATCCCATGAGATCACATCAGGTCAAATAATAAACATGTTGTGCAACTAAGCACCCTTTCAATAGTTTCAAAAGTTTATTTTGTGCAACCCTTTCAATTGTTTATTTCTACATTATAACAGCATTAAGTTTTTATTGTGACAAGATCGTGGCGTCGTTTCACCATTAAAAAAACATCCAGTGAGCAGAGATGACAAAGGCATAGTATTTTCTATACTCGAGTAAAAGTATAGATTTCACATTACTAAATGTACTGACTAGATTTCTTTACTCCAGCAAAAGTGAACAGTATAGGATCTGAAATGTAGTTCAGGTGGAAAAAATGAATACTGACAATTGTTTTTGGTGAAGAAAAGACTGCAATCTACAATAGTAAATGTAACGGTCCATATCAATTATTTCCCTTGACTAATGGTGTGTCAGATACACTATTGTCCCATCCATGTTAGAATTGGCCTTAATGTTGGGAAGACACTATGCTACATGTTATAAATTTAAAATGTTTGTACATTTTTTAAATTGAACGGAGTAGATATTGTGGTTAAAATTGAGTCAGGTAGGAGTTGTCAGGAAAATAAATATTATAGACTTAAGTGCAGAACATGAGTATTTGAGCATACTGTACTCTATTGTGCATACTGTCCCTATCTCAACCTGTCTTCTACTGTATAATGCCCCCAACACCCCATCACACAATATGACTGGAATGCATCGCTAGGGCCGTTCAGTTGTCGTCATTGTTGTTGGGGGATTTATTTACCCAGCTGAGTGCGCCGTAATGAGGGGTGGATGGAACCCCTCACTGGGAGAGAGTGCTGGTTGAGCGTCCCCTGCCTGTCCTCCTCAAAAGATCCAATCAGGCTGAATGCTTTAATCTATGCATAATATGTGTGTCTATCGTGTGTGTGTGTGTGTGTGTATGAGAGATGATGATATATCATGCATCAGAGCACTAATCATGATCTTTTTTTAGTCTAATTTGCCGTGCCATGTCATTAATATATGTGTGAGCTCTTCTGTAAGAACAGCAGAAGCATACATGTACCATACCATACCCCATACCATACCAGACATTCTAGCACATTTCTGTTTATGCAAAAGCATAAATGCATAACATCCACTGCATTTTGAAACATTTTATCCTCTCTGGTGTGCAGTCTGCTTATCAGGCAATCCCATTCATTGCCTTGAATACTGAGGTAATTGAGAGACCTGAAGAGATAAGTTTTTTTCTAGGCAAACACTGATAGCACTGGCAGTCCAATATATTACCCATATTTACAGTCTGCCCCTCTGCTGCTCGCTGCTCTGAGCACCAATCACAAATAAGTGGCAGAGAAGAGGACCTGAATATCAATGTGTCTGCTGTCACGGCGGCGGTGGTGGCGGTGCTCCCGTGCAGCCCTGTGTACTAGTGTGTGGAGAAGACGATGGAAACCGTTACAGACAGAATACAATCAATATGAGCTTGTCAGACCGTGCAGTTGGAGAGTGGAGGTGTATCCAGAGG
>JAGFZM010005402.1:0-37848 GCA_017657215.1 Limnothrissa miodon | reverse complement strand
TCGACTTACAGAGCTTTAGTGCCATTCTCCAAACACAATACCAGTTCGTCATTTTGGTCTGACATTCAAGGTGAGAATGTTGGCTTATGAGAAAAGTGTGAGAACAGCGGTTGGTGCGAGAGTTTTGTGCTCAAGACCCGCCCCCTCCACACCGGAAGTTTGGTTTTGTTGTTACGCTGGAGAAATGGCTGCCGCGAGTTCACTTCATTGAAGGAATAGGAATATTTTTGCTTGTTGCACGGAATGTACATCCAATGGAATTACGATCCACTGTGTAAGTACTATATGGTGCCGGACGTTTTTATTTATATTTGGCTTTCTGTGCATTTCAACCATTTTAACTTACTAACATGAAGAGATTGCTGGTTAAGTGGAGGAGCAGTTAGCCTGTGAAACGGACAATCTCTTGTTAACATGACTTCCAGAAGGATCACACATGGATCCATAAGCTTGTATCGTAAACACTACTACGCTATTTGACGTATGATTCCTTGTTGCATGTATTAATTGTTCAACTTTTATTAGAAGTTCTATAATGTACACAAGTCCTTGCTGCAAAGTGATGGCTGAGAACTTGCTCGCCATGTCTTGCTAACTAGCTGTCTACGAATAGCTAACATTAGTCGCTCTATAGTTGAAAGGTTACAGTTTGCCATCGCTATTGCAATATGAATGCATGGATGGGGTCAGTTTATTGCGATATGAAAGACGTAAAGATAAACTGGATATCATTTTAATATATTGTTCGCTTGTCTCAGGGCTTGGATGGTAAATTTACAAAGGTGACAGTGCCGGGGGTAAGGGCAGCAACGTCTCCTGTCACGTAGCAACTGGTGTTGGACAACAATGGTAAGTCTGTCTTTGCCCTTTAGGATTTTGCATTTCGTATTGAAATATGTTTCGACATGGTATCAATGACGTCTCTACAACCTTAGACAAAGCGTCAAATAGCTAACAGGTTCTTTCCCTGAATCCACAGCATCAGTGTTTGGAATATGCATTGGATCGGGCTGAGGTAAATGCTGATGTCACTTGTGAAGATTTGTGGGTGTTATAAAATCATTGTGTTCTGTAATATGTAATAAAACATCCTTTCTTAATTCAGTACATCGTTGAAAGCGCTCGTCAGCGACCTGCAAAGAGGAGAGTCTCTTCTAGTGGAAGGAAGTCGTTATATCAGAAACTCTACGAGTTATACATTGAAGAATGTGAAAAAGAGCCAGAGTTGAAGGTATACATAGATTTTTTTCTTCATCCTATGGCATCTTTGCAGATCAGAATTTGATTTGATGTTTTGATGTTTTTTCCTGCAGAAGCTGAGAAGAAATGTCAATCTGCTTGAGAAGCTGGTTGCACAGGAGTCCATTTCATGCCTTGTGATTAACTTGTACCCTGGGAACGAAGGTTACTCACTGATGCTCAGGGGAAAGAATGGATCTGGTAGGTGATATTTCTACTGAACCTGTTTCGTCAGGATTATTTATATACAAGTAGACGTCTATCTTGGTCAGTGTATACAGTGACTTTCCTGTTTCCTAGTTGCACAAGTATTTGCCTTTTTCATTGCTCCTACAGACTCAGAGACTATTCGGCTACCGTATGAGGAATCAGAATTGTTGGAGTATCTTGATGCTGAGGAGCTACCTCCTGTCCTAGTGGACCTTCTGGAAAAATCACAGGTTAGTTCAATATTTTCATTTAATAATATCAGTTTAATAGTCAGCCATGAATTTTGTATCTAAATACTTTTTGTATTAATGAATCATTGCATAATGGTGTCATCAGGTGTGAGTAAGTGTTTGTTAGTGATTTTAAATAAGTAAATACTAAATATTTCCTTGCATGGTCTCTTGTAATTTAATCAAAGGTGAATATATTCCACTGTGGCTGTGTTATTGCTGAGGTCCGAGACTACCGGCAATCTGGAAATACCAAGATTCCTACCTGTCAAACTCATCACATTTTACTACGACCCACTATGCAGGTGATTCTCCGAATTACAAGCTCAGTCAGAGTAGAAACAGCATTTCCATGCAGTAGCATGTTTAAGGGCACAAATGTACAAATTTGAGTGTATGTGTGTGAGATACAAAATGTACTGATCACCTGTGTCTCACACTTTACTTCACATTACTTCTGTGTCTTACATTTCATGCCTGGTGCTTTCAGACCCTAATCTGTGATGTCCATGCAATGACGAGTGACCACCACAGATGGACCCAGGTGAGTGATGCCATCCAACAGTTACACCCGCCGTTATATGAGTCTGATTTTTGCACACAGTGTTTTTCTTTTCAACAAATAGACTAGATGTACCATCGTCTCTATACTGTACATCTTAGTCTTTAATTTTGAGTTTAGAACATCAAAGAAGTCCATAGAAAATCCATTCATAGTCTTGTGGTTTGACACTGAGTGCAGTTAATAGAAAAGAAAAAAAAACAAGTGAACTTACTTTCAGTTTCACTTCATATTCTCTGTTTAGTTGACTTTAGATGTTTTATGTGTCAAATATTCTTGTTGTCTTTAATACAGCAGTATGAATTAAAGCAAACCGAATTTCTCCATTAAAATAATTATGTCACAGAGCAATGAGCAAGCTTAGAGTCAATATGTAGACAATATGTAGCCTTGAATATACAACACGTACAGTGTATATTCTGAATGAATGAGTAAATTGCTTGTGCATTCACTGTTGTAAAATGTGATAACTGCACTACTCAACCTTAACTTTCTTACATTTTTTTTATGTCTCTCTTCACAGGATGACAAGCTGCAGCTTGAGTCTCAGCTGATCTTGGCCACAGCAGAGCCTCTCTGCTTGGACCCCTCCATCTCTGTCACCTGCACAGCCAACCGCCTTCTCTACAACAAACAGAAAATGAACACACGCTCTATGAAACGGTAATGTCCAGTAAGCACCACCACAAAAGCACAACTAGTTTCAGTTTCATTTCTGTGGTCAGATTAGTAACCTCAGAGGAAAAACAAACTTGAATGGGTAATTTATTTAAAGGCCCACTAAGCAACATTTTTCATTTAATTAATCCGTTTCATACTGTTTAGGATGCTAAAATTAGTCATTACACGGCGAACGAACGGTGTAGAATATGCCACCGTGGCCAATAGCGGTAGATACAGCACTTGCAATGTTCAGCAGCGCGGACCGCCTCCAATAGAATGCAGTGCAATACAATGCAATACTGCGGGCTTTAGAGGGAGCTCGTGAGAGAGAAAAACAGAATGTTGCTTAGTGCCGGTTTAAGGGGGGAAAGGTTTTTTGGCAAAATATTATTTTGTTATTTGTGTGTGTGTCTTTTTGAGTTCCCATTTATAGTCTGCTTATGTTAATATAACGACACAAAGCTGTGGAGATGGAATCCGGCCATCCATCATGTTTGTGGTTGTACTAATGACGCTGTTGTGGTGTGCTGACAGGTGTTTCAAGCGGCACTCCCGTGCTGCATTAAATCGGCAGCTAGAGATGGCCCACTTCCCCACGCCTCCTCAGCTCCGACTCTTTGACTACCTGCAGAAGAGGAGAGAAAGGAAACCAGCACCCTCAATAGACCTCAAGATCTCCAAGGCCGGAAACGTGAGGCTCCCACCACAAAACATGTCTAGCACACGTGAAATATGTACTGTAGATACAGTATATGAAGAAGTTGTTCTTAAAGTTGTTGTTTACGGAAGCCTCTCTCACTCTCTCTTTACCCCCCCCCCCCCCACCCCCCCCCCCCCCCCCCCTTGCTGGCTTTGTCCGAGACAGTGTGTGGATATGTGGAAGCAGAGCACTTGCCAGCTCACCGTCCCTTCAGAAATCGATGTGAGTTTTCTTTTTTTTTTTCTTTTCTTTTTTTGTGATTTTTTTTGTGTGTGTGTGAGTCAACATTTTTTCTTCCATTTTTTCTTCGGCTGTAGGTGGAGAAGTACGCTGTGGTGGAAAAGTCTGTGAAAATCGAAGACTCGCAGCCTACGGTCTGGCCAGCACAGGTAAACTATAACACCTGTGTTTTGGCTGAAACTTTTGTCATTACCTGTTGAATTATGCCTAACATGTTTACCTCTGATTACTAGTTATTTATTCTCTTGAGAATTCACTCCTCATTGCTTCCATCTGTCCATTTCCAGGAAGTAAAAGACGACTACATTTTTGAGTGTGAGGTGAATGGTCAGATTCAGAAGACGAAGGTGACCATATCCCAGTCGGTGGGAGATCCCCTGTTCTATGGGAAAATCTACAGCGCCAAAGACTCCAAGTCTGAAGAGGACGGCCCCGACCTTCATCTCATCCACCCACCGTAAGCAAGCTGTGCTTGTGCTGTGTTCAGACACGCTTTATACAGAATGAAATACAGGATTAAGTTCTTAATGAACTAATGAACTGCTGCACAAACTAAAAAGCTCAAACGTGCACACATTCATTGCTGCACCTTTATTTATTCATCTACAAACATGCACTAGAGACAATCACTTAACACGTCCATACCTCTGAGATGACCTCATATGTTGGTGTGCTTCTGTCTGTTTACATGTGTGCCCAGGTTCCTAATTGGTTCCAAGACTGATGCTGACCGGTAGGTTTCAATTCAATACTAGTGTAACTTGCATAGTATATAGTGTTTTGGTGTGTTTGACTTAACAGTCTTTGCCTGTGTGTGTGTGTGTGTGTGTGTGTGTGTGTGTGTGTGGTAGGTTTTTGATGCAGTATAAGGAAGTGTATGAGCGGGACGTGAAGTGTCCAGTGAAGATGTCCCATAACTCGGGAAGCTCCGTTGCCCAGGGTCAGCTCTCACCAAATCGAGAGGCCGAGGTGAGAAGCACACATGATGGCCATTAGTGTCGGAATAATGCAGGTGTCTGAATGGATCCCTCAACAATCTACTGTAGTTGAACTGTAAAAAATATGTAAACTCATATCTCTCAGTGTTGTCTCTGACACTGACATTTCTGTTATCAGTCTAAGCTTTGTGTGTGTGACACTGTGTGTGTAGACGGACACTTTCTCAGGACTTGTACAGTCCTCGGTTCTGGGAAAGGGAGTGAGACACAGACCGCCTCCCATCAAACTGCCAACCGCAAGCACCAGCTCCTCAGGTAAACCTCCCCAGTAATGTACATTTTGGGAGACACAATGGATTAAAACTGTGGTAGATGATCCATCAGTAATTGAATGAAAAAAAAAAGTAAAAAAAAAAAACTATTAGTGTTTCCATTAATGCCATTTTATTGTCAAAATACCAAAATATCATTACTATATTACTATATTTTTAAAAATGTTTTGCACTTGGGGATGCTGCACCAACTTGCATGGATGTGTGTGATTATAGCTGTTTTTGTTTGAAAGAACCTGTCAGCCTATTCTGTAAAAAAAGAAGAAGAAGAAAATAAGAACACCCGTCTCCTCCTTCCTGTAGGTAATCCATATAGCTCACAGACCTCTGCAGGTCATCTAAAGTGCCCGACTCCCCCGCCTGTTAAAAGCCAGTCCCTGACCCGGAAGCACTCCATGGATCAGGTCGGCCTGCTGTCCCCAGCTGCCCTCTCTCCCATGGGCTCATCACAGAGTAAGCGCTCCCCTCCAAACCTGGGCATCATGTAGGCTGTCTCACTCAAAGAGCTGTTGACATTTGGTTCTTCAACCAATCGAGGATAGTAATTAATTCATGTGTTTTATATGGTCTAGGTTGAGAGACAGTTTTTTGTCTTATTATCATCTTTTCATCTCATGTTGTGTTAAGAACTGCTTTTCAAGTGTGTTTTAAAATCACTGTAGCACAACATAGTAACGGTCCCCTTTAAGAATGATGTTGTCACCGTAGTAATGGTTGGTGACTTAGGCCCGCTGTTATATGTCTCCCAGGATCAGGGACACCCAAGCCCTCCACCCCCACCCCCACCAACACACCCTGCTCCACGCCACACCCAGTGGATGCCCAGAGCGCCACGCCGTCGGTGACGCCCACGCCCCAGGACGCGTCTGTGGCAGCGCAGCAGCAGCAACCACCGCCCACGCTCCTCGCCCCATTTGCCCAGCAGCAGATGGCACTTAGCCAGGCCCTGCCCGTCATGACCATCCCCCTGCCCACATCCATCAGCACGGGCACCACCTCCTCCCAGGTCATGGCCAACCCGGCGGGACTCAACTTCATCAATGTTGTCGGGTCAGTCTGGTATGTTAGTGTTGACGTTGGCATATTACCAGCCTACATTGTCCCATAGGTGTCCAAAATCACAGCAAAAACTGTCTCTCAGAGGCTTTGTTTTATAGTTAAAAGATGAGCGAAAAGCATACACAAAAAGTTCAATCTAAACAATGTCAACCAGAATAAGAACAGAGTCATTTCATTCAACTTGCAATAATCACTTGGCTGTTTGCAGCTTGCAACATGTCTTGCATGTCTGTAAACATTTTCTCAGTTTCTCATTTTGTCAGAGTTTTCTTTCTTTTCATGTGTGTGTGTGCACTTGTGTCTGTATCTGTATGTCTGTCTTGTCCACAGCAGTCCCCAGACCCTAATGGGAGGCTCCAGCCCCATGCTAGGCTGCGGCCCTGGGATCAACTTGAGTGGAATACTGCCCCCTGGTGGCCTCATGTCAGGGGCGCTCCCCACCATGCAGTCTCCAGCACAGGCTGGTAGGAGACCTTCACATCACTAAATACTCATTCATTTAATTCCAGTGTTCCCCCTAAGGCTATGCCCTGTATGCTCATCTTTAGCCATTATTCTAAAGCAAAATATCAAATATCAGAAATATAATTCCAGAAAGTGGTTTCTAAATAGTTTGAAAGAGAATAGATGTCAACCAGTGAGTATGAGAGTGTGTTAAATCAGCATATTTGTGATGCAGTGTGAATAAGTTGTGGTTTGAGTGTTGCTTTTTATGTCTAACAGGAAGCCCATTCAGCCTGAACAACGCCCAAGGATTAAGACCTCTGAATCTGCTTCAGGTGAGACGCCAGATGGTGGTGTTCCCTGCGAACGGTGTAGCAGGACCAAAGAAAGTCTTTGAGTTGCCCTGCTGTGATGTTAATGTGTTACTAATGTGTTGTTAATGGCGGTGCGGTCTGCCTGTGTCCCAGCTCCCTCAGATGATCTTCAACCCTTTGCAGCAGCCGCAGCTGTCTCAGTTTTCCCCACAGCAGCAGAACAGCCAGTCGAACACCTCCAGCCCCCAACAGCAGGGGGAGTTGGTGAGTCATGGGCCCCTCGCAACCTCACGCTGCTTTAGGTCAATTCAAAAATCTGTTGTCAAGTCAGAAGTACGATGTGGTGCCTTACTGGTATGGTGCTGTTCTTTTAATACAGTATTAATAATAGCTATTTAGAAACAAATAGTGGTAGGTGTGTTTTTTTGTTTTGATTTATGTTGCAAAGTGCCTGCAAATTGTGTGTTGTCTGTTGTCTAACCAGACTGATCAAACTGGTGCCGATCAGGGCCTTGGGGCCCAGCAAACAGCCGTCATCAACCTGACTGGAGGATTCATGTCTTCACAGGCTGCTGGTATGACTGAAATTTAGCGTACACACACACACACACACACACACACACACACACAATAATTTGTAATTTTGGGCTACTTGCCACTAGGCTGCCATGCAGATCATGTCTTTAATCAATGCTATTTCTGGAGCATACAACATCTGTTATCTTATACTTTGTTCTGCTTATTTTATATGCACATAAAATCAGTCTAGCTGTGTTTATGGTAATGATGGAATTTTTTTTGCCTTCCCTGACAACTTAATAAGCTGTGTGTAAGGAGAAAAGGCCTTTTATTTATGGCACATGTATGCTAAGCCTTACAGTATTTTCCAGTGATTCCTTATAGTTTGCACATGGTTTGTCTCTTGCTGTAATAACTGTGTAAATTAAGTCTGCCACTGAGGAAACCATGTCATTGTAGTAATGGTGGAAAGTAGTTGCCTAGTTCAGGAATAGAGCAAAAATATGGTAGGACTTTTTGAATCTGGTGTTTTCCCAGCTATGTTCATTTGCAGCCTCTACACTCTAGCTAACATTACACATGCACTGCGTTCCAAATTATGATGCAAATCATATTTTCCTTTCTTTCTTTTCCAAATTACCTATGTGAATTGCAGTCATTGTAATTTTCCAGTCATCAACTATTAGAGTACAATTGAAAGGTTTTTGAACAAACTGCCCGATGATAACAGTATATTTTTAAACAATAAAACACTCAAAATGCACTCAAATGCATGTTCCAAATTATTATGCACAACAGAGTTTCCAAAAATGGTCATTTGTGAAATTATAAGCATTAGCAGGTTATCACAAACTGAAAGGTAACTGAAATCAAACAGTATTCAAGTCAAAACTTTATAATAGGTGATATGACATTTGCACATAGGACCCCTTGTTCGAAAGGAGCTTCTGAACTCTCCCATCCTTTGAATTGAACAGGTTTGGGATGGTATCTGCTTCAATTGTTTTGCATGAGGGCAGAATAGCCTCCCAGAGCTGTTGCTTAGATGTGAACTGCCTCCCACCATCATAGACACTCCTTTTGATGATGCTCCAGACGTTCTCAATTGGGTTGAGGTCAGGGGAGCATGGGGGCCACACCATAAGTTTGTCCCCCGTTTATGCCCATAGCAGCCAGAGATGCAGATGTGTTCTTTGCAGCATGAGACGGTGCATTATCATGCATGAAAATTATCTTGCTGCGGAATGCATGGTTCTTCTTTTTGAACCATGGCAGGAAGTGTGCTTTGAGAAACTCCACATACTTTATGGATGTCATTTTTACCCCGTCAGGGATCCTAAAGGGGCCGACAATCTCTCCCCATGATTCTAGCCAAACATTACTCCACCTCCTCCTTGTTGGTGCCGTAGCCTTGTTTGCATGGGGTGGCCATCAACCAGCCATCCACCACTCCACCCATCTGGACCATCAAGCGTTGCACGGCACTCATCGGTGAATGTATTGTTTGGCCCACTGGAGCTGTTTCTGCTTGTGTGCAGTGGATAGGGGAAGTTGAAAGGATGGCTTACGCACAGCTGCAAACCTCTGGAGGACCCTGCATCTTGTTGTTGTTCAGGGGGGAAGGTGAAGAGGAAGAAGAGGCCAAATACAGTACATAGGCAGATTCATGATGATTTTTTTTTTACCCCTTGTAGTCACCTGCTCCCCAATAGCAATGTCTAACTTTACTGTAAAATGATTATATATGACCAATAATAACATTTTGACTTGTACTGTACAATACTGTTTGATTTCAGTTACCTTTCAGTTTGTAATAACCTGCTAATGCTTATAATTTCACAAATTACCAATTTTTTTATTTTATTTTTTTTAATGAAAAGTTTGGAAACTGTTTGGAACATGCATTTGAGTGCATTTTGAATGTCTTATTTTTTAAAAATATACTGTTATCATTGGGCAGTTTGTTCAAAAACCTTTCAACTGCAAAATTACAATGACTGCAATTCATGTAGGTAATTTGGAAAATCTAAGAAAAATATGATTTGCAAAATAATTTGGAACGCAGTGTAGAAAATTGTAAGCTTACAGTGACTATAGCGAATTTGCCTTTGTCTTAAACATAACATGTACTAACAGCGCAAATGTATAGACTAATACATGTACATCTTTATCTAACAGCTAAAGTAGACTTATTTAAAAAAAAATGAATCGGGAGATTCATTGTTTTCTCCATACGTATCTGAAAGCAAAATGTATCTTTTTCTGCTACATTCTGTGTCGTGTTTCTGTTGTTGACCCTGCCTCCAACTCCTCCATCCCTCCCCATCCCTCTTTCCTCCTCTCCTTATTGTTGGTCCTCCACCAAACCGGCCACTCCCCCTCTCCCCACCCCCATCCGCCCCACCGCGGGTGCCTGCTCGTAGTGCTGTCACAGCTGGGCTGCGGTCTGGAGGGGCCTGGGCCCAACCTGCCATCTCCAAGACTCCAGCAACAGCAGCAGCAGCAACAGCAGCAGCAGCACCACCACCACCAGCCACAGATCCAAGTAATGCAGCAACTTTGACTGAGCTCACCTGTCAGACATGCTCTGTATTATTTTTTATTATTACTATTATTTGCCATGCGATTGTCCCTCCACCTCCCCCAACCGCTACTGCGGATGTTGCCACAACAATGGCTGCCACGGGTCCGAATTCTGGTTAGATTCTGCTCATCCCTCGCCCACACCTCAGACTGTATCAAAGTAGCCATGTTTTCACTGAGTTATTTTCGTAACTGACCATAATAAAGACTTAACACAGAGCTTCTACCATTTCCTTATGAGAAGGTAGCACCCAATAGTTGTTCATAGATATGTTTTACTAATACACATTATATTTAGTACATATGCATAATGATGGGTTGAAATCTGTACTCTTTCTGTAGATGTTAAAGGAGATTTTAATTTGATTCAATACATAGCAGTTCAATCTGTGTTTGAGGTCACCGACTGCTGTCTGTTGAAACACAAACAAGAAAATTTGATACAACATAAACTGAATAGACTGGCAGCTAACATTAATTGAATGGGACATATTACAAAGAAACTGAAAGTGAGTTTCTGGTTTGCTATTCGGTATGCATGTTGTATTAAATTGTCATTCTTTGTCCAATCAACATCACAACAGGGCCACAAACAACATTTCTGTGAATTTATTCATTTTGGATTTCTCCTTTAAAGTTAGATTGTGTATTGTGACACAAAGCCCTTCCCTTCTGCATTGCACTCGGAGCTTGTGGCACTCACCAGTGAGATGGCAGCTGATCATGTGGCATGTGGTTTTCCTAAGGCATGTTTGCACAGAGACGAAAAACGTAAATGAAGGCAAAATAGGCTTTACATAGAACAGATCACCACGTATGGTACACCCATTTTTGCCACCATACTTGATGATGAGGCAACAGAGACAGTTATTCCTTTCCCAGCACCCTGTTGCACACAGCCTGCATAAAGAGCGTGATGAGTTGAAGTTGCTGACTTACTGCAGATGAAGGCATGGCCACAGGGCTGTGTTTGTGGCTTGGGCAGAGGTCTGTACAAGGCTGGTTGGCGTTTTGTCTGTGCCACTGGTGCTGCTTGGCTACACCCCTTCTGTGTGTGTGTGTGTGTGTGTGGCATATTTTCCCTTCCCTATTCTCCTTCCTGGCCTTTCCTCTCCCACTTAAACCACCTCTCATCCATGCTCAAACACTAACTTGTCTTGTTGCTCTCCCTCCTCTTTGCACCCCCTGAAAAAAAAGGTCACTCACCCTATTGATGACGTTAGGTTTGAGGTAACCATGTTTTTATTTTTATTTGTGTATTTTTGCCTTTCAGTTGCAATTCTTGCAGCACCAAATGCAGCAACAGCAGCAGCAGCAAATGGCTATGGCGGCGGGGGCGGGAGCACAGGCGGGACTGCCGCTGCAGCATTCCGCCAACCAAGCAAGAAGTAAACGGAAGCGCAGCACCCCTTAGACCCTCCCCTCCCCCACCTCCTCATCCTACTGCCTCCCCTGTTCTTCCCCCCCCCCCTCCTATAAAATCAGAGATGCATCTCCCCACTCTCTTTTGAATAAAGATAAACTATCAGTGGAGACCCCCGGAGACCAACCTTATATCATTTTTTATAATCTACAGACCCAGACAGAAGTGCCATCCACATTATGTACATTTTCAACAAAAGTGTTTTAAGGGTGATCCTATATTTAGAGACTGCGCTTTTTTGTATGTAAATTATGATTGTAACTCTTAATACATTTCTTTTAAAGAACATAATACACCAAATGACATTTTGTTTAAACACTAAACATGGTCCAGGATGTAGAAGTTCTTGAGGGGTAGGTTTATGTTGTCAAAGGCAAACAGTTGTCCAAAATCAGCCAGAGGAAATGGTCAAAACAAAGACAGTAGGTGTTAGAAATTATGTTTCTTCCATGTTAGAAGGTCACTGTTAAACTCTAAATCCTCGCCCACTGTTCTGGAGTGTTGATGACTGACTGTTGATTTTTGCCCTGTTGTTATGGCAGGCAGATTATGTGACAAAAATTATCTGTTCAGATTCCCCACGTAGTCGAGCTGAATTGCAAACTGTCGTTGATTTCATTCCAACATACCGGTAGTCTGATTTCAGCACAGGAAAAGCCCTTCCACTGGAGGTGCGTGAGGCGTAAAAGCATAGTAGACTGTAGAAGTGAACGGATGTGCCTGATTCTGCTGTTTCTCTACTTAATGTATTTGAGAAAACAGTAGATTCATAAACAGAATGAAGGGCCTGTTCATAGCATGCATTGATTACTGTTTTTTTTTTTTTTTTGTAATTTTAAAGGAGCAAATCCTGTCATTTTATTGTAAGTACAGAAAGCTTGTGTATATTCCTAAGCTGTTGGTGGTGCAGGGAATGGTCTCTGTGGAAAAAAAAGAAAAGAAAAAAAAAAATCTCTGGCCACTTAGACAAGATTTTTATAAATGGTCTTTGTCAACAGTTTTATTGTGATAGAAAACAAAGTATATATTGACAGTGGAGAAATAAAATTTTTAGACAAAAATAAAAATGAAAAACAGAACTGATGTTTCCGGTCATTTCTTCATACTCTGTAAGATTTTGTCCACCAGCTTGCTGATCTCTCGGTGCCGTGTGACTGCCCGACCAATGCAGTCCTGAAGCTTCTCCCCTGAGAGGGTAGTGCCTCCTGCGGACAAGACAGAAGTTCTCATCTTTTGCGATAGTATCATAGCAAACGCAATAATGCCATTTTTTTACAAAGGTTTGTACCTGGTTTGTGTAAGGAACATAGGCGACCCTCTTCGTCAATGACCAAAGTCATGACCGCAGTAGCCAAGCTCTCTTCATCTGCTGTGGGATCCACAATCATGATTGTGCTGAAAAAAGGAACCAAAGTCTTAGCTCCTTCACCATGATTCTACATTTTGTGACACATATACAATTTTTTTTTAATTCTAATTGTGAATAGCTCAAGAAAAATAAAGGTAACATTTCAGTAACATGCTGAATCGTGATGAACAAAGTAAAATAATACACACACACTATAGTAATTTGTTGAACACTGACAAGTATTAGTGGACACTCAGTAAGATTAGGATTCAAAATCATGACAAAAATCTAAGTTAAAAATGGAAATCCAAGCTGATTAAACATAGATGAATTTCATCACGGCACCAAAATTCTCAGTAGATGAGCCTGCTTCATAAAAGTAATGTGTAAATGTGCCAGTGTGTAATAAGCATTTCAAATATAAGTCCAGTGACAGTGGAGCTATCAGCAAATTTTAGGAGGAGATTTTAGGGTCCACGAGGTAGGCATTTACAAAGAGGAGAAGGACACACCAGTGCTGGTTGCCTGTGTTCCAAATGTAACACTTCAGTCAGGAAGCTGGGGATGGCAGATGGCAGGGAATATAGAGAGACGTGAGTGTCTGGCAATGAGGATTTCAACTATGATAGAACTTGATAGATTACAGTCATCAAGGCATTATGTTGTGGTTGTGTACTACTAGAGTCCGGTCCCAAGACCATTTTCTGCTTTTTCTGTCTCGATTTGGACTTCAACCAGCATCTGACTTCATTCTTCCTTAGTAGGATACACTTTGTTGAAACAAGTCTAAGCACGAAACACAGGGATTTTCTGCCATGCCACAATTTGAAAGGTGACAGTCCACTTGCATGTAGAGTGGCACGGTACACCTGCAAGGAATCTGTCGCTGTAGCTTTCAGTAGCAGGCAGCAAGCAGTATCACTTCCAATGTACAGTCAGAGTCAGCGTGACAGTCTGAGACACTTACACAAAACCAAGAGTCGTCGTGGACAGAGGAGAAATAGCCATGTCAGGGCAGTGATTGTCGAAACAGGTTGAACAGTAGATTCCTTAATGCACAGGCTTCAGCTATTAATCAAATCCACAATAAAGATAAAGGTTTAAAAGGTGATATTCTAGGAAACAGTAACAGGAAGACGGCCACTGACTGGAATATGTGCATGAGACTAGGGACATTATTCACAATGAATCTTAAAGGCCCACTATGCAACATTTTTCATTTAATTAATCCGTTTCATACTGTTTAGGATGCTAAAATTAGTCATTACACGGCGAACGAACTGTGTAGAATGCACCACTGTGGCCAATAGCGGTAGATACAGCACTTGCAATGTTCAGCAGCGCGGTCCGCCTCCAATAGAATGCAGTGCAATACAATGCAATATAGCGGTCTTTAGAGGGAGCTCGTGAGAGAGAAAAACAGATTGTTGCTTAGCCCCGGTTTAAGGCTAAAAAGTAGGCAACTCCTACAACTATGGGACACTTGAAACTTTGAGAGACACAAAATTCGAGGATGGCCTATTGATGGAAAGTGGTTTATTTTTATTTCGCGCGCTCACTCAATATTTTTCCTGAAAAAATCAGAGAACCAACTAATTTTCTTGGTGTGGCCTAAGATAAAATGCTTTGTGAATATGGGACAAGATTGGACACGGTCAGCTACACAGGCACTGCGGCGGTAGTTTCAGTCTTAAAATGAGCCGTGCACTAAAATTTGTTTGGAGCAACAGTTGATGAGCAGAATGCGCAAGAGAGTGAAAAGGAGACGGGAAAGTTTGCTTCAGCAGCGCGTAGCCATAGCAGTAGAGACTGCTTGCTTAGGTGCTGCAAGTACTCCATTCCATTTTTTTTTTCTGTTTACTCTCAGAACTGAACATCTCAGAACATGTAAAAATTCCCTGGGTGTTACAGTAATGCATCGTTTATATCATTATGTATTGAAGCCACCTACTGGTGCATGTAGGATTATGAACACAATATGGACATGTGATGACAAGACTGTAAGGGAGACCTTCTCTGAAACCTGTTAGATTGGTGTTCTTACATGTGCATCACCATATCAGGAATGAAAATTCACTTGTGTAGTCAACGAAGTGTGTATTAGTGAATACATGATTTTCAAAAAGAAAAAGATCAGCTTACTTGTCAAATACAGCAAAGGAAGACCCTACAGGATGTCTATTTACATTGATGGGGCATTTCTTTAAGAGATCCACTTCAGGTAAGTCTGTTTCCTTGTTTATTATGACTTTTGGGAGTTGAGCTGAAATTAAAAAAAAAAAAAAATTCAGGGAACAGAATGTATCTTATTCTCATATCGCTTTTCTGTCAGGAATTATTGTTTTTACTTACTGTTCTTTAAGGCAGCCAGCAATGCAACAATGCAAGTATCCAATAAGTTTCCATCGTAATCCAGACACATTATATCACAGTACAGGACCCAGCAAAGCTGTGAAACCAAACCAACTAAAACATAAGATTAGGCTTGACCTTGTCCTTCAGAAGGCTGTAAGGTCATTTGGAGGACAGTAATATCTGCACAATGACCACTGCGAAAGTATAATGGCCCCGAGTTTTGTGCTTCAAATAGTTTAATAGACCTAAGCCTCAAACTTACCTTTTCCTTTTCAATACACAGTTCTTCTCTTCGAATCATCTCTGAACTGCAACAAATTGCAATACAGTTAATACCAGAAGGAACAAGCCGCATAAGTTAATGGAAATGAGACACTCACCTTTCTATTGTGTCTGCAATGAACTGGCTGGCAGCCTGAGCCTGTTCTTCAGGTGGACCTGAGCGGACCTTTGATGTGCAAAGTGGGGGTATGTCCACATTGGGCACTGAAACAAACAAATTACAAAGAAAAAAACAGTTAGGTACATCTATTTACTAAACAAAATAATAAAGCCAATTGTCCTCATTATGCAACTTACCTATATAACCCTTGTCTGGAGTTTCAGATGGAGGGAGGGCCAGTTCCTAGACAAAATAAAAGGAAGAGAGTCATGCCTTTTAGTGTGTTGCTTTTGTGGGTAACGTTAACATTAACATTTAACACAGCGTTAATAACAATTTAAAAGGAGTTTCAATATTACCGCTTTTATTCCACACATCACAGTTGTGTTTCCAATCTTTACCAAGGCCGAACCTTCAGCTGTCGATATGGGACCTAAACAAGGCATTTAAGACGGCATTACTTAAACCACTTTCAAATCACAAACCTGACACTACACCTTTCATAGGGAAAATAAGTACACCATACCTATGTTTAACGTAGTTGTCCTAAACTCATCAAGTTCCCTTCCATCAGGACGACAATTTTCCTTCTACAATACATGGATGTTTTAACGTTTTTTCAGCATAAACATGAACAGCCAAAAGTTTAGTGTTTGATGAACTTACCAAGAAACTCTTGTGGTATTCCAATGGATCTGCTGTCCTATACAAATAAAACCAAACAATTAATCTCTGTGCTATTTGCAGACAACGTTTTTTTTAATTGACCTTAGCTGTTAGCGGGCAGCTAGCGGTGAGTGGCCAAAGGTATGACACAGGTATTCTTATTTCAGATGTCATCCGATTTAATTAAATGGACAATTGATTATGTTAACGTTTTGAATAATCTTTAGAAACTCTCGACTACTAAGTGTGAAGTGAAATGCTTACTTGAATCCTTCCGCCATGATGTTTTGATTGGCCACGTGAGTGCACGCTACTGGCTAGTTAGGTGTCTGCAGATTCGTCACCCAGAGTGTAGTCGGATTATGTGTGTGTTATAAACACTCTTTTAGTTTGTATAACTATTGTCTAACATATGACACATAAGATAAACTTGAAATTAAATCCTATAGTAAAATAACATTAACATAATAAAGATTCAGATTTAAAGAACTGATAGAGAAATTGACAATCCTGAACTGCAGTGTAGGTAAATCTCCGAACACTAGTGGACGCAATCTCATGCATGCTGCAATGTTCACATCGCGTTTACCCCTCTTGTTTGATTGCGATGATGTGGTCATGCCATGATGGACTTCCGCATAGGTGTTTCGCGTTGAATGGGAGAACTTACACAGTTAGTTTTTTTTTTATGAGAGCTTTTTTACACATTCGACCAGATTTACGAATAACCGACTATTAGCTAGTAAGCGCCTATGGAGATATTTTCCTTTTCCATATCGTGTTGCCCAGAATCAAATCTCGTTAGCAAAAAGTGACTACCCTTACTAGTCACACGCTAATAGTTACCTTAGTTGATTTATTTAATCTAGCAAGCTAGGTTGTTGTTTGTTTTCACCACAGGTGTCTTTTTGGAATGGAGAATGGATTTGTGTTTGTGTGAAGTCGTTCAATGCCTGGTTTCTTTGGCAGCACTGGTTTTGATATTGGTAAGTTTCTGCTTTCTGGTTTGCAGGTGCAATGTTCACGTTGTCTACAGTAAATCACCTAGTTTGAGCCAGTTCGTTTTTATCCCTGTAAAGCAAACCACAAAATGCTGTCATATGTAAATTACAAAATGTGGCAGTAGATTTAAATTATTCTTTCAAATAGAGACATGTCAAAGTTTGTCTATAAAGTATTGCATAGAGTGCATATAGAAGCTGGTCAGAGCAGAGGTCATTCCAATTTATTGTAAACAGTGAACTATCTTGCTTCATTTAAACTACAGGTTGTAGTTATAGCGCACATCAGTGCTTCTGGGATGGTTGATTTGAATCGTCATGAGAAGGAGCAGTATTTCCTCAATGCCCTGGGGAAGAAGGAGAAATTCCCCAGCCTGTTTGACCCTTATTCACTGGAGCTATCTATTGTAGTACCCTCTTACAATGAAGAACAAAGATGTAAGTTACCTTAGACGCTTCTTGTCACATTATGTCACAGAACTTCCACTCTTTTCACTGTGCAACATTCCATCATAACCATTGTAAACAGTGTATGCAGCCATTATTTTTTTAAGGGATAATTAATACTGCTACGCACTTTCCTTGAAAGAATGGTAAATGCCTAATGTGGTGGAATGGTATCCCAGCAAGGGTGGTGACGTTATTCAACATAAATTTCTCCACAAACTGTGACTTGTCTTCTGCTAGAAGAATCACATAGCAACTTTATGTGCTAGTAGTTTTAAAACTATCTTCGTGGAAGTCCAGGCAGGGTGCTTGGTGCACCCACAGGTGTTGAGGGGCCTTAAATGAGAGTAGCTGGTTTGATGAAGTTGTCATTCAACTGTAGGTGCCAAAAGGCAACACATCACCAGTAAGATTTGCTTGAATATTTTTGTATGGGACACTATACTAATCACCCCTGTGGTACACCATTCCACCATGTTAATACATTTTCTATAGCTCGACATCTTACAAACAGTCAAATTAAGGTTAGAAATAAAATATATAGAAATAAAGTGTTTTTTTAATAGTATGTTCCCCTGCTGTTTTCACTGTAGTACCTGTGATGATGGAGGAGACTATGGAGTACTTGGAGAAAAGACAGGTGTGTAGGATATACTGGCTATCTGACAGCAGTCCTCTGGGACTGCACTGGTGTAGTTTGTATCATTTAAACCTGAGTTGTCAATAACCAAGACCATGCTTTTAACATGGAAACAGAGAAAGATGGAGTGGGTTCCCACTGTAGATTTACCCTAGCATTTTATGCCACTAGGTGGCAGTAAAATGCAAAAACAAAACATGCAGTTCATTTTCATTTGTATTGTGTCTGCAGAAACAGAACTCTTCCTTTTCTTATGAGGTCATTATTGTTGATGATGGCAGCAAAGACAAGACATCTAAGGTACAAAATTTGATTCTGACATTAAGTTGATCTCCGTATCAGCTCTTGTAATCTACATTTTCTTTGTTTGTATACTTTAGAGAGTACTTGAGATGACATAATATATAAAATAAAATGGTGTTATCATTAATTTTTGCCAGATCTTATTCTAAAATGACATTGGTTGTAATGACTCTGTCCCTACTGTAAATAGAGAATGATTCATGCAAAATGAAATGTTTATCATTTTTAAGGTTGCCTTAGGTTACACAGAAAAGTATGGTGCAGAGAAAGTTCGAGTCTTAACTCTGGTGAGGAACCGTGGCAAGGGTGGAGCTGTCAGAATGGTAATGTAGTAATGTGTCTGATTATTCATTTGAATGTATGTCTGAGTACTTGCACTTGTACATACTCAATGTTATAGCACACACTTCCTTATTTCTATCTTAGTTGTTGATTGGCTTCTGACTTGTTATTTGGCCTCTGACTTGTCTTGTTATTTTACTGACCAATAAATAGATTCATGATATAACAACACCCATGACACCATTTTGTTGTGAAGTAAGACACTAATTGTCTGGCTCTCAGGGAACTCTCTCCTCACGGGGCAGACTTATCCTCATGGCCGACGCCGATGGGGCCACAAAGTTTGAAGACCTGGAGAAGGTGGAGGCGGCCCTAAAGGACCTCAACCCCAAACCTGTATGCATGCTAAACCCAGTAGAGTACATAAGATGCAAACACCATGCCTATAAAGGGTTAAAGTGATGGAGTTATTCTAGTCATAGTCATGTCGTATGAGTGTGCTGAAGGCTGTTAGGATGGATAACGAAAGAATTTAGAGCAACAATTGAATGGTACTGTGGTGAAGTGAATGTGAGCTTGTGATGAGTTGGTGTGAACTGCACATTCACCTTCTCTATATAGTAGTCTATATACTATCTATGTTGTACATAATCCTCTTAAAACCATCCACCAATTGTAAAAAAGGTAGATTACCATGGTAGATTATGGCAGCCTTAGTTATTTCTGTTTCGCTAGTATTGTGATCATATCAATTTTTTTAACACACTGTTTGTTTTAGGACAATATGGCCATAGCCTGTGGATCCAGAGCCCACCTAGAAGAAGAATCAGTGGCTAAGGTAATCAACAAAGAAGATTTCTCCAGCCACCTGTATGCTGTGTACTGAATACTGTATATTGCATACAGTATGCTATGAAAAGAAGTCCAGTTGCCTTAACTGAACACTATGACTACCACAACCTGGATGAATGAGAATCTTCACAGACATGTCCTCTGCATTGGTTGCTACCTGTTTTTAGCCAGTAGTGAGTTCTGTTTCTGTACATCACCTGTTGCAGCGGTCTGTGTTCCGAACATTCCTGATGTACGGGTTCCACTTCTTGGTCTGGTTCTTCTGTGTGAGGGGGATTAGGGACACACAGTGTGGTTTCAAGCTCTTCACACGAGAGGCTGCCGTGAAGACTTTCTGCAGTCTGCATGTGGAGCGCTGGTATGCCATTTCAGCTACTGTGCCTCATTCAGTTAGAGATAGCTGCCGGTTCACTAGTGTCTGTGGTGTATCGTCTTTTTGTGAATACTGAAAGAATATTTACGTCACTAAAGCAATTTGTTTTTCTCAGATCAGTTTTTTTTTTTTAAAGGGCCTTTGATGTTGAACTCTTGTACATTGCCCAGTGCTTCAAAATACCGATTGCAGAGGTGGCTGTCAATTGGACAGAAATTGAAGGTGAGCCTAAAACTGGTTGACTCTTTCATTGTTTTCTTCAGGCAAATATAGTAAAATTCAGAGAAATATAGTTTAAAAAAAAAAAAGGGCTTAAGAGGATTTTTAACCATCATAAAAGGCATTGATACATCACTAACCTGTGTACTCCGACACTAATAACCACCTGCTCATTATCTGTATTGGATTTGTTTGTTTTAATGTCTCTTGGTGATTTTCTTATCAGGATCAAAGTTGGTACCCTTCTGGAGTTGGCTGCAGATGGGAAGAGACCTCATCTTTATTAGACTTCGTTACATCACTGGTGCCTGGAGGCTGGAGTCTCCTAGAAAGACCCAGTAGAACTCTCGCCCTTAACTAATGCTAAATCACAAGCAGATTTCTTTGGGATTTGCAAAATACTCAGTGATGCCATTTCCCTGATTTAAATGCAATGTATTTTTTGTCAGTGAACAGTTACTTTTTATGTGTCAAACATTTGACACATAGTGCTTGTGGTCATAATTTTGTATTTTCTTCCCCTTTGCTGTCTTTTTTAAGGGTTGTAAGTGTAGAATGTTTTGTTTGGGTGAAAGACTAAATGCAATCAACCAAAACAAAAAATAATTAATAAAAGCTGAAATTACATGTGGTCATGTTGTATTTAGACTTCTAGCAGTTAGCAGTTCTAAGTAAAGGACTTTTTGTTGTATCCAAAACACCAACAAAATTCTCCGTATTTGTAGGTTGTAAGTAATTACATCAATTACAATTCTAAGTATTTGCTGTTTTCAACTGGAGAGATTACATGAGAAGTATAATACTTATGCTTGGATGATAATGCATTATGTTCTGGCACATTCAGAAATGAAAAATGGCTCAATATGTAATCCTGTGACAGCCTCTATTGTTTGCTTAGTATCCGGATACTTAAAATCCATAGGTCTATGTCCTATGTCCTCTTAATATGGAAAATCAGTCTTAAAATAGAGATACCCTTATAATTTACCAGAACATTAACTTAAATACGTAAAACGTATTGAATTAAGAGAGAAGAATTTGCTAAGCGAAATATTAAGAGAAATGCCTGAGTATGGTACAGTTATCTCCTGTCTCCAAATTAAATCTCTTTGCTAACAGACCAGTTTAAGGTCTGGCAAAGATTCAGAGCCCGTTAATGTAGATCACTTTGAGGACTGCTGCGTACCGTAGGGAGTACATCCTGTTCGCCCCGTCCTCCTCAGTTTCCTCTCTAGTCAGTCTGTCTGAGGAAACTTTGGGTCTACACCCCTCCCTTTCTGTCTCTGGCCGGTTTGAAATGGCAGTTTATGCACTTGTTTGTGTAACATTAGACTGTTGGTATTCAATTCATCTGAGGGATGTTTTGAACTCATGAAATCTAAAATTACACAATTATATGTGTAATTATATGTTAGTACCGCCATCGGATATCTTTTTCACTTTAACTGGAGCGCACCTATTAACTAATATTTTTTTAATCCAACAACAGATGACACATCACATCACAGATGTTTGCTCACGTTATTGTATTGTTAGGTCCCCTCGGTGTAGCTGTAAACTCTGAAAATGTCAAACTCCTAGACTTTCTGTCGCCATTCAGGCTTGCGTCATTAACTGGACCACTCGGCGCACATACAATCAAACCGTATCCCTCCGCAATGAAAGGGACTAGAAAAAGAGCGATCGATATGATTCCTGGCTGGTCGCCAAAGCCAATGATATGCTCAAATTGACTGTGAATAAACGAAGAAAGACCATGACCTCCGATATAATTACTTTACGCTCACAAAGTGGCAAGAAAGCTTCATGTTAATTAACCCAAGGCCTACACCTGATTTCCCTTTTTATCTTATTTGTTGATGAAAATACTTTGACTCAGCAATAACTTAGTGTAGCCTGAATAGGCATAGCCTACAACCGCGCAGACTCACCTGACAGCTCGTTAATTCTTTATTCACTTTAGCCGTATAAGTGTGTTGACGAGCTTACTTGCATACTTGTGAACAGTTTAATTATAAGCAACTTGTGCAATTTAACAGGTGTATTTTGTTATTTTTAAACACCTGTGGCAAAAGGTGGTATTCAATAGGACCATCTAAGAGCCTATCTCTGCCAATTTGCAATAATTCACTGATTTACCTATTTGTGTGAGGATATTGGAAAAGAATTGACGCACTCCTAAACTATCTCACCGCGTCTGCCATTCTGGGAACGTTCCAGCGCAGCGGATGAATTCCGCACAAAGGCGGAGAGGCTCCCGTCTGGCTGACGCCGGTTTATGCGACTGGAGCGTCTCTGTCTCCCTGCAAACATACGCGGTACACCTCTGGGCAGACATAGGGATACTGAAAGTGAGGACTGGCAAGCACTGAAACGTGGGGTAAGAAATCAACTGACATGTAGTATTTTGCACAAATATTTCAGGTAACTTACTTTGGTTGGGTGTTTATAGTTTAATTTATAGTTTTTGTTTTTTTTTCCTTTCTGCAACACTCTGAGCATGACTTTGTTGATGTGGTAGATATCACGTGACAAAACCTATAACACTAATTATTTTCCTTAAACTTTTCACTACCTTTTTATTATTTATAACACTGTCTCCGATTTGTAGGATTCAGCATGATATCTAAAAATGATGTGCCATTAGGTCCGGGAAGTATACCTGAATGGGTAGTTATCTTCTTGCATTTTATTTGTTGATAAGAACGAGTAGCCTACTCATTATAAACGGAACAGTGAACTCTAAGAATTCTTGAGGATATTTCGAGGCTGCCGTTATGATACAACATTAGGTGATTATGCCTATCTCGGCTTGTAGACTTGGTGACGCCAGCTTCATAAAGACGAAAACAAGAATGGAACAAAAGTATTCATGTTGCACTGAACTTGAACGCCCTCCTTCATTTACCAGCAGAACACATTTTACTGTCCCTGCCTTTTGGTATAGGATATAGACAAGGTGTATATGAATCAGTATGTTTGACTTAGGTTAAATGTCACCGAGTGGGAGGCTTTGCTTTGCAAATGCACATGATAGCGCGTAAAAATGTTACGCACGCAGCAAATAACTGTCACGTTTTACTCAGCTGGATACAGGCCTCCTTTATTTATTTCAGAACGTTATTCAAGCACTCCTCTGTTCGTTTTCTGTTAAGAGTTTTGTTGCTATGTTATACAGTACATGATCAGATGTCATGACATCTGATCAGAGGTGAGAAACACATTAGAATTATTAACTAAATTAATTAAAAATTAGTTACTAATTAAAAAATGTAAATTATTCAAACTAATGATGAAGGAGAGGACTCCAAATCTTATTTATGTTCAATAATAAATCACAAAGTTAAATGTTTGATTATTTCAAATGTAAGGATAGTAGGTATGTAATATGATAACAATAAGTCCTGTAACAATATGTCCTGTCTTATTTATGAATTCATTATCATATTTGTTGTTTATTCCAACAGATATTTTCTGCTGTAATACATACATCAATATTAAAAAATCTTCATTGGAATTTCAATATCACTTGTTTTTTGGAAACCTTGACCAAGCAACCAGACCACTTCTTTTGAACAAAACATATACTTTTGCTGGCCCTCCAATCATTTTCAAGGTGTTCCCCCTGTGGACTTCACAGCCACAAACATGCACTCCACCACCTCCATCACCTCGCTCTTCTCCTTTACCAGCCCAGCCGTTAAGCGTCTGCTGGGCTGGAAGCAGGGTGACGAAGAGGAGAAGTGGGCTGAAAAGGCCGTTGACTCCTTGGTCAAAAAGCTGAAAAAGAAGAAGGGGGCCATGGAAGAGCTGGAGAAAGCTCTTAGTTGCCCAGGCCAGCCCACTAAATGTGTGACCATTCAACGCTCACTTGACGGAAGGCTCCAGGTGTCGCACCGAAAGGGCCTCCCTCATGTCATCTACTGCCGTGTGTGGCGCTGGCCAGACCTACAGTCTCACCATGAGCTCAAGGCCCTGGACTGCTGCGAGTTCCCCTTTGGCTCCAAACAGAAGGACATCTGCATCAACCCATACCATTACAGACGTGTTGAAACTCCAGGTAATCACCATAATACAACCACTGGTGGACACTACCAGGGCTCTGCTTTGCCCATTGCAAACAAAGCCAATTTTAGACTGATTAACTATGGTTTGGAGATAAGACATGTTGTAGCATGTCTATACCAGAGTGATAATTCTGCTAACTCACGTCTGTACCTTGATAATAGATCACAGTCGCACCACAGTCACTAATAATCATATCACAATGTTACTGAAATACAAACTTTAAAGGAGAAATCGGGTGTCAATCAATGCATAGCCCTGTTGTTCGAGGTCACCAAGTGCCGTCAGCTGGGAAAAGAGTGAGAAAATTCAATACAATGTAGGCAGAATCACCACTGGGGCACAGTAACTTAGATTCAATTTGATGTGCCCCATTGAAGTAACATTTGATGTTGGTTTGTTATTCAGTCTGTGTGGCACCAATTTTTCTGGTTCTGTTTTCTACAGACAGCATTCAGTGACCCGAACAACTGGGTTATTTACCGATTAACACCTGGTTTCCCCCTGAATTAGACTCACAATATCAGTAGAATTTATACTGCATATCAGGACTTCGCATAGGGCAAGCTTGTCACCATGTTGAGACCAGGCATTACTAGCTCAAGTTCACAAGGCTATTGCTTTCTGAAAATAGGGATTTTCTATGGCATAGCATCAGTGCTCTGCCTATTGTGACACAAACCGGTGCCCTGTCTGTCTTCCCTGCCAGTGTTGCCACCAGTCCTTGTGCCTCGGCACAGCGAGTTCAACCCACAGCACAGTTTGCTGGCCAAGTTCCGCAACGCCTCCATTCACAACGAGCCCCTCATGCCCCAGAACGCCACTTATCCGGAGTCCTTCCCTACAATGCTGTGCAGCTCCTTCTCCTCCCCCTCTGGCTCGCAAACCCAGTCACCCAATGCCACCAGCTATCCAGACTCCCCTAGCAGTGCCGCTGACCCAGGCAGCCCCTACCACATCACTGGTAAGCCTTTTATTTCATTAGTGCCCAGCCGCCAAATGTGGCATCAGTGAGTCATAATTAATATGAGTTTTATTGAATCATGTACCAGTGTAAGTTTGTTTTGCCCATGGAATGTTAATGAATTGAGTTAAGTGTGTGCAGCTGTGTTAAACAAAAACTTCTTGTCCCATGTTTTGCAGCTGTTGTGACCACAAGACGACACAGTTTGTCTCGCATCTTAAGCTGATGATGTACAAGATACCTTTGACACCTTTAGGGCAATGTCGTTAGGCAGTGTTCTTTAACATTGTTTTTCACGTTAATATTGGGAATTTTTTCCCCATTTTGTCTTTCTGGAGAACTTTAATCATCAGTAGGCAAATTGACATGGTCATGAAATTGGTTCTGTGGTTCCCCAGAAGCATTGCATAAAAAGTTGCTGTATGTATCAACACCTTGTGAATTTTCTGTAACAGGTTTCATTCTTTCACTTCTCTCCATCATGTAAGCAGCAGAGACTCCTCCCCCTCCTTATTCCATGATGGAAACCACCACTCAGGAGGATGTGAAGCCAAGTGATTCCAGCAATACCAACAAGCTCATCTTCTCCGCACCACACAGAGGTAGGAAACGCATCCCTCAATCAATGTTGTTCTCACACAGCTGCTGGGAATTATGCTGGCTCGCACTTGCAGACTTTGTTTGACGATTTTGTCTAATTTGTAGATCAATGGACTCTCTGTGGTAATGTGTTGACAAGAGATTTGAAGTTCATTTAAGGGTGTCTGACCATTTGGTGGATGTCTGAACTCACAGACATGCGTCCAGTGTGCTACGAGGAGCCTGAATACTGGTGCTCGGTGGCCTACTATGAGCTGAACAACCGCGTGGGTGAGACCTTCCACGCCTCCTCTCGCAGCATCCTGGTGGACGGCTTCACCGACCCGTCCAACAACAAGAACCGCTTCTGCCTCGGCCTGCTCTCCAATGTCAACCGCAACTCCACCATCGAGCACACACGGCGGCACATAGGCAAAGGTGCGTCCGCTCAAGTCGACCTTGTGATTGTTGTTTGGCTTTTGTCTGCTTTTGAGAAAAACAGCTTCAAAATCAACTGACCTATGGAAAGTATTCTGCACGACTCTCATTATCTGAAAGGCCTTGGATTGTACAATATGCCATTTTTTTCACCTCATTATTATTGCAGCTAGGCTACAGAGGAAAGGAACGGTAAGAAAAAAAGAAACAGTTGCCCGTCACGCTTTGTGTGGCGCCAGTCCGCACTGGCCTGTCGACGCCACATTTAAGGAGACCCGTTAGACTGAGAAACTCCAGTCTATCTAAATGTTGGCTTTTCACGCGGCACTCGATCTTGGCCTGTGTGCCAGGGCTGGGTAAAGATAAAACGTTGCCATGGGAGACAGGCAGTGACAGCGAGAATCGCCCTCCCTGGGGGGCTTTTGGTGGGAGAGGAGCCAAGTTTGCGCTCTGTCTGCAAGTTTGAGACCCGTTCTGAGGAACAAAGCTAGAGAGAGTGACATAAACCAGACAGGCCGTGCTCACAGAGAATGGGTGCCATTAAGGTTTCCGCTTGGCAACCGATGAAAAAGCAAAGTGAGGTTTGTAAATAATAAATTGATTAAAGACATCTACTAGATTTACCGTCTCATTTCCATTCTGCTACAGAGAGCTTGAGAGGGTCAGAAGCTGTTTTTTGCTCTCTCCCTGTTTTGTGGTTGTGGTCATAAATCTGCTCAAGTCACTTTGAAATATTAGAACCATATTTATTTCTCCCTTTAGACTTTAAACTTTAAAGCTTTACTTCAACAAGGTTGTATTTCCTTATTCCTATAGAATAGTTTTTTCCTTGATAGTGATTGGTTTATTGGAAATGATTGTTGAAATCTTTGGGAACCTAAAATATAGCTTTGCCACAAACTTTAAAATGTGCCCGATTCATCAGATATTTTCAAGAGGAAAGAACAGACCTGCTAAGGGTCATTTAAACATGAGGTATTGTTATTGCCTTACTGTTTGATAAATGATAACACAGAACGCAGTGTTGAAAGTCTGTTTTGCTTTGCACAAAATTGTCTGTGAGATATTAGTCGTCCACATACTGTTCTATTTTTTATTCTAATTAAATATATATTCTAAATGTCTCCTGTGTCTTACCTACAGGCGTGCATCTTTACTATGTGGGCGGAGAGGTGTATGCGGAATGCCTGAGTGACAGCAGCATTTTCGTGCAGAGTCGGAACTGCAACTACCAGCACGGCTTTCACGCCACCACCGTCTGCAAAATCCCCAGCGGCTGCAGCCTGAAGATATTCAACAACCAGCTGTTTGCCCAGTTGCTCTCCCAGTCTGTCAACCATGGCTTTGAGGTGGTCTACGAGCTAACCAAGATGTGCACCATCAGAATGAGTTTTGTCAAGGTAATAGAGACATTGCGTGATGTTTGAAATTGTTCACTCAGAAATTGTTTCAGTTTTGGGCATGCTCTACTGATTTTTGGCTTTCTGCCTGAGGGTTCAGCTGCCAAAACACTATATGTGATGGTCCTTAATATCTAATTGCAGTAGGCTACATTTGATTTCTCAGACCTAACATTCCAGTGAGTAGTGTTGTTCTCCAGCCAGTTGTGCTCTTTGCTCAAACCACTGTCTGGTTTCCATATTCAGTCATGTTTAGTGTTCATTTTGTCAGTTATTGATCACCTATTGTTCTGTGAGTCAACTTTATGTTCTCTGTTCATTGTCTAGGGTTGGGGTGCAGAGTACCACAGACAGGACGTAACTAGTACCCCATGCTGGATTGAAATTCATCTCCACGGGCCTCTGCAGTGGCTCGATAAGGTTCTGACTCAGATGGGCTCACCTCACAATCCTATCTCTTCTGTGTCTTGACGGCCAAAGTGTGGTGTGGCGGAGGATTCAAAGGCTGTCTGTTTCATAGCAAGCACATCATCACTCTGACCCGAGTCAAGTATGTAAAATGAGTATTTATGGTGAAAACAACCTAGGTATTCAACAAAGAGTATTTTAAGCATTTTATTGCTCTGAAATACTTTTCTCTCAAATACGGGAAATGCACTAAATTTAGGTCTGTGACCACTTGACTTTCAAAGTTGATCAATGTTCATTTGAATTGTTTAAAACAATAGAAACAAGACTGATATTCCAAAACAATTTTTTTAATAGACTTTTTGTTTTATTTTTTGAAGAATTTATGTCTGTCTTGAAATGTATTTTGGCGTCAATGAACACTCAAGAGTTTGGAGAAGAACGGGATCATTATATAGGTACTAAAACTCCTGGTATTCTGTTTAGAAGATGGAGCTGGCATTGGTTACATTATTGAACTTCAGCTTCTGTAATATTTCATGTATTTGTTCTGTTGGATTGTTTTAATATATAAATTTAAATTTTCCAATTCTTTTTAAGTTTATTTGGCTCAGATTATTTTATTTTGAATGAAAACAATTTTTTTTACTTGCAGCATTCTACTGCCTAAGACACCTGGCTGCACCGATCAAGCCTACTGAGCCAATGAACCATTTCTAATTTTCTTGCCTCTTCCATAGTGCTTCCATCAAATAATAACATCTAATATAGGCCTACTCAAATCTTCTTGGTGGGCTAGTAATTTAAGCTTCTCAATGACTCAGGCTTTATGGCAATCATGTTTATGTTTTAATCACATTCCATTTCATGAGTTGTAGGGATCTTCAATACCATTGTCTTCATCCATTTCACAGTAATGCCAACAAGAGCATATTAAACAGGTTGCTCTGAGAACAATGCCCCTAAGTTATCTCGCTTTACCCTTATTTACCACTTGCTCATGACTATGCTTAACAGCAAAACCATATAGAACATGCACTTACAACACAGCATGATTTCAGTGAGTCCAAGCACATCCATTTCATACAAACAATATAAGAAATGTAATTAAAAAGATACAGATTTTTAAAAGACTTTGGGTTTGACTTCTAGCTCCTCTGGCCTGGGACTTGGTGCTGTATGACAGAACCAATAATTAAAAGGCCAAACTGAGATCAAGTCACCCAGCAGTGCTTACCTATTGTGTCAGGAACACCCATAGGCACACATTTCTAGACCTGCCACTTTTTAAAATATTTCTCCTCCCTATGTGCACGGGGAGTTTCAAAATGGTCAGCCGATTCTGGTCATCAGCCATTACATTGGTTAATAATTTTATGGAGGCCGGAGTTATGAGCTAACTACGAAAAAAAAACCCTGACCTGGTGAGGAACATAGAGAGCTTATTGGTTAAGCTTACATTGGACATAAAACTACTAGAAATACACTACACAGCTAACTTGTAAGACCATTCTGGTGTCCTAGAAATAGACAATAGACATTCGGCGGAAAGGAGTGACCACCCTGAAACAAATGTCCTTTTCGTCCTCCGAGTCTAGTCATGCAAATGAATGTGTTTTCTTAATTAGGCTACATAAAAGCAAAGGATTTTGATAACCAAGGTTCCATGATAAATTCAGCTTCACAATACAGTTAAAAAAGCATGTACAAAAACAGCATGTACAAAAAAACCCTGCTTGACAGTTTTCAACACACCAACACCGGATAATACATACTATACATCGCATCCACCCCCTACCCCAATCCCACACACACACCTGATAATGGCGTGTCAATGTGACATCAGATGGCAGTCCTTCGTGCCCCATTCCCTCTTGTCTAAGCAGAGAGAGCATCAACAGGACTTGATCTGTGGCCTTTTGTGAGGATTCATTGTGAGGATTTATAAGCTGCATGGGCAAGCAGGAGTAACGACATACCGCAGACCACAGTTCTGCCATCCTAGTCAATAATCCGACTGCGTTTTGGCATGAGCCTGGGCAGTCAGGAGTCTTTGCTGCTGTTGGAGAAAACTGATGACTTCTGGACTCCGTAACAGAGACTAGAAAAAAAAACAAGCATATTCAAGCAAGCAAGCGCACGTGCACACACACACACACACACACACACACACACACAAAATATGAGGAGCAGATGGTTACATGCTCACACTGAGAATTGTCTTCTTTCCATGCACTTGACCTGTCCTGCTAATCTTCTACACCTTTAGGACGTGACAAATTGAATTATAATTTCTTACATCAACTATTGTACAACTTCTATATGTCTACTTGTCAAGTTCCAAATAGATTAGTTGTAAAAATACATAAATATAACAATACTATAGGAGTCTCATTTTTTATTGTCTGGCTTTGAGAAATATGAGAATACAAGGATTGTAAACGTACCAGTCTTTTCTGATTTAAAACTTGTTCAATGAGTGACGGTCTAGCCGGACGGTCACCCATCGTCCCAAGACGTTGCTTTGTGACAGACACAGGTCTTTCTTCGCCGCTCTCCTGCAAACAAACAAATCAATCAATCAATCAATCAATCAATCAATCAAGACCTGTATGTTAGAACCAAAGATTATAGAGCGCTACACTTCGCCTAGTCAACTGTCCGTTCCTTCCAATACTTTTCTCAACATCATGTGTTGGCCTAACGTTAGACTCAAGTCATCTTCGTCGCCTGACTTGCGAGTTGCTCAGCTGAATTTGTCATGATTTGCAAAACAAGCACATTTTCCCAATTTCTTTCTCATGATGACACTGTCATTGCACAGATAACATTAATCATCTCCGGCAGAACGTACTGGAATGACTGCTGTTGCAGCAGAATACCAGCAACACAAAGCCTGCAAATACTTACATCTAATTTTGCTGAAGACATTGCTTGATCGCTCTTCTTTTTCTTATACTTGTCTTTGTACATTTTATTACGATGTTTTTTGCACATCCATGGTTTTCGTGCTTTAGCCACTTGTGTTGTCGTTTCAGTGCACCCGCTGTATGTGCACTTCTTTGACACGTTATCATTCTCCCCAAAGGTTTCCTCGTCATTAAGTTCCTCGGGGCTTGCAGCGCTGTCTCTCGGATCAGACGTTTCCACAGCATCGCTTTCCTCATCCTGTTCATCCATATCAAACATGCTTTCTTGCTCCTGTGGTGTAACCAGATTTCTGTTTTCCATACCAGTGGTAGGTACCTGTTCCGTATCTTTGCTCGCCGAGTTTCCAGAGTCCTCTTCACTCATTTTGAAAAATCGTTTTTTACAACTTTATGGTATCAAGCTATTCAGTACTAAGTACATCACCTCCAGACAATACTGCACATGACAGTTAGCATTAGAGAAATAAAAACGTCACCATGACTATGCTAACGTTAGCTATCGGCGACTATCCTCAGGTCCCTAATGATATAAAATTTCCGAAATTCACGAAAATATTAGGTATAAGATGCTACCCGATGTAATATGTATATATGTTTTGGTTCGTTTAACGGTCTTCTGTCAAGATTTACCCGTGTTTCTGAAGCCAAAACATTTTCACAAACGCCTCGGACGGATACTCGTGTCTGTCTACTGAAGAAAACGTCTTCGGTGGTAAAATATGATAGCGAATTACTAATTTAAGAGTGCCCTCGTGTGGAGCAGCGGTGCCAACACATTCAAGCAGGTTTGCAAACCAATACAGTCAATGAGTGTAGGCCGTAGTCCTAGGGCCGTGGTCCCACCGTCCACCGACCGATGTAATGTTTTTTTACTGATTAAAATTACAGATATCAATAGATGATTTGCTGGTAAAGAAAAGTATGCATGTAAATCATTATTCATTTAAAATATTGCCAGGGTCAGGGAAAACAATAACAACAAAATAGTACCAAAACAGTATAGACTTATAATGTCTCATCAGTTTCCAGAACATTTTTGCTTATACATAATTTATAAAATACAAATAATCAAAATATGGAATGTACACATAAACAGCTGGCATCCACAATTAGTCCAACAGCACCATAACTCATGGAAAGGATTCCAGATGTATAGAACATATACGTATATAAGCATAAACTGTCTACAACTGTTTGCAACTTACGAATCACCAAAATGGTATTTAAAGTTTTGTCTTGGAAAAAAACCCAAGGATATAAATGATAGAAGATGCCAGACAACAACAAGATGCCTCTTATGAATAAAGGTCTTAAACATTATTCTATTCTGTCTGTTTACTGTTCATTTAATCCCCAGCAGTTACTAAAGTGGTTGATTGCTAGAGAATGAGTCATTGATATGGATTATGGAGCAACAGATGTCAGCCAGCTATTTTTGTCATCCACGTTGCTGGATATCCTTTTGTCACCCATATCTAAGTCCTTCTGTGTGTGTGTGTGTGTGTGTGTGTGTGTGTGTGTGTGTGTGTGTCCACAGACATCTAAAAGTCCTTTAGGATGACAGAGAGGAAATGGTTGACCTTTGTGAGGACAGACTGCAGATCTCCATGTTGGTGAAAGAGCTGCCGCCTTCGCTGACATACTCTGGGTATGAGGAGCTGGAGGAGATGATGTTCTTTAGTCTGTAGAGGGCGATGATGAGCAAGCTCAGCAGGAAGACCAGCAGACTGAGGAAGATGGACACATAAATGTAGACATTTTCTGGGCGAGTTGATGAGGTGGCAGCTGCCGTGGAGACAGAGGTTGGGGAGAATTTTAAAAAGGTTCCATTGTCCAACACTGTTCCATTCAGCTCATCAGCTGAGAGTTCTAGCCCAGACATCTTATCTGAGATAGAGGTTCCAATGGTTCCTCCCTGTTAAGAGAAAAAAAAAACAGACATAAATTTAGAATGATCAACAAACAAGAACAATACAATAAAAAAAGAAGTTAATCATGTGTTTGTGTTTATAGGTGTTTTAACAGGTGCTTTTATTATTACTTTTCAATCCACCTCTAGCCCTGTACAAAGCAGACCTAATAAAAGCAATGGAACATAACGTTAGTTTTATTGTCCTGTGTTCTGTTCTGGTTTGCAATTTCACTTTGTGTTAAATCAAATTTTCACCTTCTTCTTCCCAAAAGGGGAACTCTGCAATCTCGATCAACCAGGTTATGGGTTGATCGTTTGATGTTTTATTCCAGACAATCCCCTTAAAATAGCATCATGATTGCCATGGGGGTATGTTTTTTTTACTAAATCAATCATGTAATCATAATCAATAGGCCTAATGGAAATGTTTTTTTGCAAACCAGTGTACTACATTAATTCAATCAGATGCGGACGGTTTTCTGCTGACAGTAGATCCTGCTGCTTCCTATCGTTTTTATCTGACAGGAGTTGTCATTCAAAATGTTTTTTTTTTTTTTTTTTTTGCGGTACATGTATACACAGTGGTATACCAGTAGCAATAATAAGCAAATAAAAAACACTATAAACCAGCAAGGTATAAATATAATCAAGTCCAACCATTTCCTGTTTTCATTTTCACCATTAGAAGTACTGAAGCATCTCAACAGTCTTTTTTTTGTCAACCTTTCAAATTTTCTTTAATCTCCCACCCATTTTCCCTTTTTTATCATGGTGCATAGGTTCAGTTGTTGTTTATGAAAACACTTATATACTCCCTACTGTCTGTGTGAAGAGGTTGATAATCATGTTTAATTGTGCTTTTTGTATCCAGGCAACGTGAACGCTCCTGCAATCATTTGATTGTTAACTGATTTTGCGGGCGGCAATAGTCCATCAGGGAACGTTGGTGACTGCAGAGCCGGTGTCACGGGGAGAGAAGGTCACCCTCTTGTTGTTTTCCATCCTCAGTTTAGCAATTCATGAATAATTGATGGTGAGGCATCTGAGTGGGTAAATGTCATGACATTCCAGGCATAAAGTGTGGGAACTGTCCCAAACCAGTTCTTTGACAGGCATCCTGGCCCATGCCAGCGGCCCGCTCACAAAATGCCACAAAAAAAAAAAGAAAAAGAAAAAATTGGGATGAGAAATGAAAGATGAGTGTGAAAGGACAGGAACCTTTTAAAAACGTTCCTGGGGACCGGGTTTTCAAATGTAACACACTTCAGGGAAAGGTTTAGCGAAACCTCATAACATGAAGTGAATTAGCATCCAGAGTAGCATCACCTAGATGAGGCATATTTTGTGGGCCAAGAGCAACTGGCAACGTCTCCCTAGGTGGCCTCTTTTGATCTTTGGGAAGGGAGTGATATTGCTTGGCAAAACACTGCCAAGGTCTTGTAAAGTTAATTAACTTTATGTGTCACCATATCATACAGAGTTATGAATGGTACTTGCAGAATGTCCACTGTGGTTAACGTTTGTGCAGACATGAAAGCATGTTCCGTATGTATCATTATGAGGTATTTTTTTGTCTCTCATCCTCCTCTCTGTTTCGCGACAATTGACTCCAGATGCATAGGAATTCCTCCTGAACGGGCCCCTCTTTAATGTGGTCTGTTTTGTTTCCTAAAATAAAAGTCCTTGCGTGTCATGTCTGTGGTGGCGTTGTCATGCTTTCGGAGCTTGGTCGGTTAACTGGTGTGAGTGAGTCTGAACCTCCAAATAGCTATGTGGCTGACACAGTGGGCGGCTTTTATGTCTTTCTTCCCCTCGGTCCCATTGAATTGCTGAGCACAAACAAGTCCCTTCATGCCTCCTGCACTCCATTCTTCAGTCTCTAGCCATTGGCTATTCATTCTACGAGTATACATCACCTCCAAGAGCATCTTCGCTTTTGGGAGGCATCCTCTGTTTTGGATTTATTCTAAATATGGAGTGCCATACTTTTTTCTTTTTCATTTTAATGTCAGCTGTGATTCTTTAGAATCCCTGCTTCTAATCTCTCTCTCTCTCTCTCTCTCTCTCTCTCTCTCTCTCTCTCTTTCTCTCTCTCTCTCACTTCATTCATCCATTCTGACTTTCTCGCAGCTGGAGTTGCGTTGAAGAGGAGGGTCTTTTTTCTCCCCAGCTCCAAATAGGATGGTCTGTGGGTTGAGATTAAATTTTGGTTGTTGCATGACTCAAGGGAATGTGGTCATTATAAGGAGACCTCATAAAGAAACAGTTCTACAAGAGACCAAAAGATGGAGTGAATGGAGGGAAAGGAGAGAGAGAGGGATAAAGAGACAGAAAGAGAGACAGACAGACAGAGAGAGAGAGAGAGAGAGAGAGAGAGAGAGACAGAGCAGTGGCTGCAATACAAATTGAAGAATTTCAGTAGCTGACAGGGTCAGGGTGATGAAATGCAGCAATCTGCCACCACCATGCCCTATTATACCTGTGTGTGTGTGTGTGTGTGTGTGTCTCTCTGTGTGTGTGTGTGTGTGTGAGATTGATTCATCCAATATTCCTTCATGTTATCATATTCCAAATACATTACTCCACTGGTTGCATGCGGTTAATATGTACTATACAATATCCATTTGATTACAAATAAATTCAATATATCAAACAGGAAAATGTATAGTAGTCAAAATCCTCACGCAAAAAGACAGTGAAAAGTAACACTTTCACTTACCTGTTAACAAAGGGCTCTGCTTTGAAGGATGCTGAAATCCATTCTGTATCGTTCCATTTTATGGCGCTGTCTTAAATCAAATGAAAGAGCTGCAGAAGGGAAGGCGAGAGAAAGTCACTTGCTCGGGTGCACTGATTCACTATACTGTGCACAGGATATTGACCGTACAGCTGTTCTGCTTGAATTCTCCCTCCCTCTCTCCCTCCCTCACTCTTCCTTCTCCATCTCTCCCTCTCTCTAGTCTTTCCCTCCCCATCCCTCTTCGCACATTTCTTTCAGCCAGCATCCTGTGCGTCTCTCTCTGTTTCTCATCTTTCTCTTTTTTTCATCCTGCTCTGTCCCTCTCACCCTGCCAGCCCCCAGTCTGTCTCCTTTTCTTCTCTATCACAATTTCCCTCTGTTCTCATTGTGTGATCACACACACACACACACACACACACGCAGTCTCAAAGGTTCTTTGGAGTTCAAAAGTCTGGATAGATGGAGGAACTCCATATTTCACAAATGGAAATGCCAGTGTGCCACTTGATTAAATATTTGTATGTTGTTTTTCCAGCTACTTGCTATAGGCACATCATAAAGAAATTAAAATAGGTCCAATATCCCATGAGATCACATCAGGTCAAATAATAAACATGTTGTGCAACTAAGCACCCTTTCAATAGTTTCAAAAGTTTATTTTGTGCAACCCTTTCAATTGTTTATTTCTACATTATAACAGCATTAAGTTTTTATTGTGACAAGATCGTGGCGTCGTTTCACCATTAAAAAAACATCCAGTGAGCAGAGATGACAAAGGCATAGTATTTTCTATACTCGAGTAAAAGTATAGATTTCACATTACTAAATGTACTGACTAGATTTCTTTACTCCAGCAAAAGTGAACAGTATAGGATCTGAAATGTAGTTCAGGTGGAAAAAATGAATACTGACAATTGTTTTTGGTGAAGAAAAGACTGCAATCTACAATAGTAAATGTAACGGTCCATATCAATTATTTCCCTTGACTAATGGTGTGTCAGATACACTATTGTCCCATCCATGTTAGAATTGGCCTTAATATTGGGAAGACACTATGCTACATGTTATAAATTTAAAATGTTTGTACATTTTTTAAATTGAACGGAGTAGATATTGTGGTTAAAATTGAGTCAGGTAGGAGTTGTCAGGAAAATAAATATTATAGACTTAAGTGCAGAACATGAGTATTTGAGCATACTGTACTCTATTGTGCATACTGTCCCTATCTCAACCTGTCTTCTACTGTATAATGCCCCCAACACCCCATCACACAATATGACTGGAATGCATCGCTAGGGCCGTTCAGTTGTCGTCATTGTTGTTGGGGGATTTATTTACCCAGCTGAGTGCGCCGTAATGAGGGGTGGATGGAACCCCTCACTGGGAGAGAGTGCTGGTTGAGCGTCCCCTGCCTGTCCTCCTCAAAAGATCCAATCAGGCTGAATGCTTTAATCTATGCATAATATGTGTGTCTATCGTGTGTGTGTGTGTGTGTGTATGAGAGATGATGATATATCATGCATCAGAGCACTAATCATGATCTTTTTTTAGTCTAATTTGCCGTGCCATGTCATTAATATATGTGTGAGCTCTTCTGTAAGAACAGCAGAAGCATACATGTACCATACCATACCCCATACCATACCAGACATTCTAGCACATTTCTGTTTATGCAAAAGCATAAATGCATAACATCCACTGCATTTTGAAACATTTTATCCTCTCTGGTGTGCAGTCTGCTTATCAGGCAATCCCATTCATTGCCTTGAATACTGAGGTAATTGAGAGACCTGAAGAGATAAGTTTTTTTCTAGGCAAACACTGATAGCACTGGCAGTCCAATATATTACCCATATTTACAGTCTGCCCCTCTGCTGCTCGCTGCTCTGAGCACCAATCACAAATAAGTGGCAGAGAAGAGGACCTGAATATCAATGTGTCTGCTGTCACGGCGGCGGTGGTGGCGGTGCTCCCGTGCAGCCCTGTGTACTAGTGTGTGGAGAAGACGATGGAAACCGTTACAGACAGAATACAATCAATATGAGCTTGTCAGACCGTGCAGTTGGAGAGTGGAGGTGTATCCAGAGG
>JAGFZM010005401.1:0-15795 GCA_017657215.1 Limnothrissa miodon | reverse complement strand
GGGGGGAGTCCATGGCAACCCTTGTTATGAAGTGTGACTGATGGGGTGCAAGCGGGTGCTTCTCCCCATCCAACTGTCTCATTAAATAACAAGGGGGAAGATACGAGTAGTGCACATCTGTTACATCAAATGATGTCAGTGGGACACTGATAAAAGTGCTTTGTATTTTATGCATCTGATATTTTTATCCCTTATATTCATTGCCATTGATAAAGTGCAAATCACAGCAGGGTATTAGCTGAAATACATAGTGATACAAAAGGATAAATGGTGAGGGCAATGACAAACCTGTCACTGTGCTGGAGGACGATGCTGCCACCATGTGGGTATTCATTAAAACGACCACTACAAGTCAGAATGCAGATGTTTTGGAAAACACATGGTGTTATTCAAGCACCAACGGGTGCCTAAGCACAGTGGTGTCCAGTACCATACAGTATATGCCAAACCACACCACTCTCTTCTTCAAGTAATCCCTGCCCGCTCCCTAGTCCTGTCCACTAAAGGCTATTACAAGCTGAAAGTCAAACAAGTAACTCAACAAAAGGAAGTGATATCACTTCTGATTGTCTGTTATGGTACTGGTAGAGTTAAATGAAAAAGTATGTTTTAAGATTAAATATTGCTGTGCTAATCTGATAAAAAGGAGAAAGACTTCTACAAAATGATAATTATTAGAAAATGTCTTACACTGACAGACATATTAGGCCAATCCCCTGTTTGTAAAAATGCATAAAACCGCAGCACTGAGCATTAAAAGGAAAAATCCAGTCAATCAAGGTCCATAATGTTAAATTATTTATAATCCATAGAAACTTGATTGTAGTGTCATAAATGCACTGTGTATAATTTAATGCCCACATTATGCATAGCTTTGGGTTTAAGCCTATAGGACAAATAACTGCAGAAAGACAAGAAGGTTACTCATGGCCCTATAAAAAGCTAGCATTGCTGGAATTTCATGTTTCTAGCACACATTAACCCAACAGTGACAATTTGACTTGACAGGGTGGATGGCACAATCTGTGACACGCTAAGGTTATTACTGTTCTATTTCCCATAAAAAGCACACTGGCAGACCTTCAGAGATTCCTGAGGTCACTGAACGAGGTGTCGAGGGCAAGTTTAAACCTTGAGGACCAGTGCTACCTTGGTTGTCTGGTTTACACCCCTTAGTTTTCTCATACATCCTCTGATGGTTATCTCTCTCTATCTCTCTTTTTTTCTCTATTTCTCTCTCTCTCTGAATAAAACACAGTGGCAAAAGATTTGTTATCTTCAAGGTTGGCCTTCTAGGTTAAATGACATTAGTCGCTATAAAGAAACGTGGAAAGATTAAGAGAGTATCACAGTCGTGTACTGAAGGGAGAATGACCGGACGGTCAGAGATCTCAGAGTTACACACAAAAAACAAACAAGGAACAAAACACATCCAAGCTGAAAAAATGTCACATTGGAGGCAATCTTCTAAGGATAGGCTATCTTGAAATTTGGCCTTTTACTTCTAATGTCTAATGTGAACTTCTAAAAAGTTTTCTGATCTTTATGATCAAGGCAAAATAAGCACAAGAACTGGACCCTCAATCCTCAACTCCAATCAGCCTTCGAAACTTACCACAGATAGAAAATCAGAACCTGCTGATTATTTTGGTTGAACTCCACTTGAACTTTACTGAACTCTTTACATTATTCTAAAATGTAGGCTACTTTCCACGTCAAGGCGGCCAATGTCTAATACAGAAATATGAGGCCGTTTCAGTTACAAATGCAATAACAACTCAATTTTGGATCAGAATTCCAACAGGCAGACTAAAACAATCCATGATGCACAGTTAGTGACAAACATGTCACTTGATAGCCATCCTTTTAATAAAAAACAGGCTGCATTGCACCTTGGCTTGGTTTGAACACATGCAGTAGATTACCCTTGTCTCTTTTTTTCTGCAAAGGATTGTGGGGAAGTAATTGCCACTTTTGTACAGTATTTCTTTAATGTGTCAAATAACACTAGCAAGATGCCTGAAAATATCTGTTAAGTGCAGATTATTATTTCGGTAAAGCAATGTTCTCTCGCATCCCTCCATGAACCTCTACCTTTTCAGACTCCTGTGCGTAGAAAGGAAAGCGGTGGTAATTCAACATGACCAAGGCTAGCATATGACGTAGTCTTTGAAAATAAAACAAAACTAAACAAGGACGCTTCATCTGGTGAGCTGTGCAACCTTGGCATGTGAAAAGAAAAAAAAACGATTCACCCCTTTCCACAATTGTCTCTATGGCGTGTGCTCAGAGAACGCACACCTGGAACAGTTTGATGAGGAGAGTAAGAAAGGACCAACGATTTGGCATGTTTTACAAAGATGCTTGCGCAGCGCCTTTTAAGTTACTCAATTCGTGGCCCTATACACATATCAAATGATTATGTTTATGTTATGAACATTGTCTACCAACATTGGATATTTCGAACATGAGTTGACTAGTATGCCACAACATAGCCTACATGCGCGCGCGCGAGCCCGCAAACAAACACACATACACACACACTAATAATAATAATAATAATAATAATAAGCCTAAATACAGTGTAAATCTCAGACTATTACCTAAATCATTCTCAATCACACAGCTATCAGGATCATATGCTTTGAATATACTCCTTGTAGGAGGGACGGACAAGGAAACCAACTTTCCTTAGCCCAAGCAAAGTTCACTTGCATCTAGAGTAATCGCTTTTAAACATTAACCTGACCACCATCCCCTGAAGAACCTAGTCCTATTTACGTCTTGAGTATTTTTGAACAGAACCACGTGTGGGTCGAGTCCCATGTACATCTGGACACCGGACATTTACGCATTTACGACACTGGCAACACATGAGAGACAGCATGGTTAGAGAAGGTCGTACACTGTTGATACATCAGTCAAGCAGAATATATGAAGGGAAGGCAGTGCATCTCCAGCGATTGACTTGAGGAAAGTCTGAGTTAACTTTAGCAACTTATTTTGTCAGACTTGCTTTCACTCAGTTTTTTAAACTTCTTCTTCTTTTTTTTTTAAATGGAAGATCTCAACGGCACTATTGATCCCAGCTGTTTACTGGATCCACCGCTGGCTATCGATGTCATAAAGCGTGAGTGGCCTATACTCATTATGAGTTTTTTTTTTTACATTCATTTACCATTTTTATTAACAGTGAAACATGGAAAGGATCAATGGCAAGGATGGCAAAACGTGCGCCATGAGCTTCGGCCGATGGTCGCTCTGAAACACGGACCTACTCTTACTCTAAATACAGTTTATAGTGCCAAATAAATGCAATTTCTATGGTGATGGTCAAGATGTAAATGCGTTTGTTTCCCATTTAGTCAGACTCATCAGGTCTGACAAATGACTGAGTAGAGTATGAGGACCAAAAAATGATTGAGAGTGTGACTGAGAACATGATTAAAAGAATAATTTAGTATTTTGTTTAATAAAGCAAAAGAGGTCCAATTTGCATAGAAATTACACTGTTCTGTAAAATGTGTCTGGACGAACAGCTGGGATAGTTTGTGAATGATTAAGGTCAATGATTCATGTAGGCCTAAGTGTTCTTTTTTAGAAGTGCATGGCCCATTGGACATCAAAAGGATTGTTGCTGAGATTGCATTGCCTGCACATGAAACACTTGGCACAAAGCTCACAAATCTCTTTTGAATCCGATTGCATTTCTTATATTCTGTCTGCATGACATTGTTTTCCTGATGGACAAGCTAAATTAAACGAACCAATGACATTCAATTACTTATTGAGTTATGGGTTACTTGATTAGTCTCATCATCATCATCATCATCTCTTTGTCGTTGTAGAGTTAGATATGTTTGGAATTGTCCTGTATTCTCTTCTGACCTTCATGGCCACAACGTCTCTGCTTCTGTACCTGGAAGAATGTGTGTATGTGTACAAAAAGGTGCCCTCACCCAAGAAGATGACAATTATTTGGGTCAATGGAGCTGCACCTGTAAGTAGAGCATTATTGTTCACATCCCAAGTAAATGTATTACTAGATTAATATAATAGATAATAATAGATAGAAGTGAATATGATATTCAATATTAGTTGTTTTGCGTTGTTTTGTCTGCCCTGTGTTGGATGTCCTGGACCAAGAGAAATCCTCACAAACAGCACATATTGTGTCTTGGGGTTAGGACATGTTTTCTACTGTACCTGCATGTTTGTTCTGTCTGTCCTGTCTTGTTTGTCTACCTGTCTGTTTCTAGTGGTAAGAATATGGATTAGAGCATATTAGAATATATTTTCTGTCAAATATTGATTATGTTGTTTTTGTGCACTTTATAGTCTGTTCTGTCCTGTATTGTCTGTTTAATGTACGCAAGGGGGCAGTGAGAAATGTCGAAATTTCGATTCCTTTGTATGTCTAGTACATGTGAAGAAACTGACAATAAAACTAACTTTGACTTTGACTTTAGTTTGTTGTGACCACATACTGAACTGGTGATTAAACAAATTCAACACATGATGAAAATATTTGAAAACATGTCACTGATACAATTACCAAAGTGGCCTATACCTATAATTTCAAAGGTGAAAGAAGTGTTTTTAATTCCCCCAGATCATTGCCACAATGTCCTGCCTTGGAATGTGGATTCCAAAGTCTACCATGTTTACAGACATGACATCAAATTCGTAAGTAAGAGACAGCTTCAGATTACTGTTTTGAGAAAGAGAGAGAGAGAGAGAGAAAAAAAAGGAGGAGAAGGGATTATATCTATGTGTCTCTTTAGTTATTTTGCAGTAGTGATCTACAAGTTCCTGAAGCTGATGTTGGAGGAGGTTGGTGGTGAGGAGGCTTTCCTCCAGCGTGCTGGAACTAAGACTCTAAGGATCAGCACTGGGCCCTGCTGCTGCTGCTGCCCCTGCCTGCCTCACGTGTCAATCACACGGTACCTTCTGACTCCCACAACCCCCCATGTCACAGTATAGAGTATAGAATATTTATGCAGGTTGCACTGTTGCATTGGTTCAAAGATAGAAGAAGATAAGTCATTCTTTTTTCATGGCTTTAAGGCTTTTTATTCAGATAGGACAGTGAAGAGTGATAGAAAGAGTGTGACAGAGAGAGATAGTGTGGGCTTGGCATGACTCTCATTCCAACCTGGGTTCCCATGGGCATTTAGACCTGAATGTGATAAGGATGCTGCAGCAACCTGTGGCACAGGTTTAATGTACACCTGTATTCAGTGTTGGGGGTAACAGGCAACAGGTGTAGATTATTGGCTAATCGGAAGCTAGGTAGATAACGTGCAACTCTGAGGCTACGTTTACACATACCTGGGTATTTTGATAAACGAATATTTTCTTTCCTCCGTTTTCCAAAATAATTCCGTGCATACACCATCGCTTTCAAAAAAAGTTTCCGTTTACATTAAGCTGCATAAATATGCTGTTAAGAGCCATCATACCTAGGCTATGCATATGGGCCGCAGTGTAGGAAGAAGGAGCCATACAAGCCAACCAGAAGCCTCATGCCATTCCTCCGGGACAACCACCACCTCATTTCCAAAGTTCTCCCACCAGACAGCAGTCCGCTAAAACTACGTTTTATCTGTTTTTCGCAATTTTTTAGAAAGAATCGTTTTCAGAGGCGACATCTCCGTTTGTGCGTAAATGAAAGGCGATAACGAAGGGGAAAGTGTCCGTTTTTAAGAGAAAACGTATGTGTAAATGGGGTGGAACAAATAGTTTGTGCTTCTGCCTAGAATCTGGATGGGTAGGGAGAAAAAAAGTAACGAGTAAAGTAACGAGTAGTGTAGTGAGTTACTGTTTTAAAGGAGTAACGAGTAACGTAATTTAGTTACAAATTAAAGCAGTAACTAAAGTAAAGTAACAAGTTACTTTTTTTGAGTAACTTCCCCAATACTGCCTGTATTATGCTGCTAAATACCATTCTATCTACCCCAACCCTGTTCTGTTCATGGTTTTTCTATACCCTGTCTTACTGCCTAGTGTCTTATTGTCTTTATGCACTTTATGTATATTATATTTATAATGTAGGTGCAGTAGCTAGATGTATCTTAACTTATATGTAGCATAATAGACTAGGGCTGGACAACTAATCGCATTTGCAATATAATCGCAATTATGAAATTTGCAATTTCGAAATCGCAGAGATGCGTAATATTTTTGTTTTGTAACTGCATAGACTTAATGCATTGACTTGTTTGTTAGCTACACTCTGCACTATGTTAAACAGGGATTGGGGTTCAATGTAACAAGATATTCTCTTGAATAAAAATATGTTGATTAATGAGAATAGTTCATTTTCTATTTTTAATTAGACCTTGTGTACAAATATGCATAATAATGGGACATATTTGGTGCTTGTGGTTTTTATAGTGAAAAATCGCAATATAATCGCAATCGCAATATTGGTTGAGAAAAATCGCAATTTTGATTTTTGGCCAAATCGCACAGCCCTATAATAGACTTCATTTTAGCCTATGTGCTCCATACATAGCCTGTCCCAAATGTCTTTTTTTTTACTGTTATCTTAATGTAGTATGTAAAAAAACACTCAACTTGACTTTGGTTCTCAGAGTACAAAAGGCAATGAGATACTATTTCAAAGTAAATCTAAATGGTGTTATTTTATTGACTAATATTATAATATTATTTAATTCTTGGCAAATCAGAATTAACTGCCAACTGATGTTCCTGCATTTGCCTGTACTGTAAACTTTCTCATTTCATTTTTCTTACTGTACAGTTAATAAGAACCTAATAAGAAGGTACGGTTAATAAGAACCTAGTTTTAATTACAATTTGGGTTCATATTCAGGCAAACAACATGCCTTGTCAAAATATACTCTTTAATTTCTGTTAAGGCCATGAAAAGAACCACATTTAAAACTATAATATTAATGCTATGCTATACTAATATTATAACATTAAAATAGTATAGATTGTGATCCTTGGCAGAAGATCTACTGAGGCCCTAATAGTGTGTACATAGCGTACTGGTTGAGCAAAACTATTTGCTACCTCTAGATTTCTAGGACAGCTGGTATCAGTAGCATTCACTGAACTGATCCTGAATGACAACTTTCTGAGCAGAATGCTCAGTTATTCACAGAACTTACTTAACTTTCAGTTTACACACTTAGAATTGAAATTGGAAATACAGAATTCTGGAATTCATATATGCTTTCTTTGCTTGTACACAGACAAACTCTGTTTTTGCTGAAACTGGGATCTCTTCAGTATGCCATTCTGAAGACGGCTCTTTCCATCTTTTCTATTGTGCTCTGGACCAATGGCAACTTTGACCTCTCAGATGTGAGCACTGTGCAACCATCCTTTTAATCACACTATACAAACAACATGCTATACTGTTCTGCTACAGGCTGTGAGTGACCCATGTTAATTATCTGTCTGTTTTCTAACGATCTACCCCTTTAATTAATAGTGCTAATAAATATCCTTACATTTCTATGCTGATAAGGAATGGTAAAGATTTATGTGGACCCAAAAAATGAGAATGAGTGAGACTTTGACCAAGGAACATCTTACTTATTTCTTGTTTCTTTTTATGCTTCTCTGCACTAAGCTTGAGATCACAGGAGCTGCAATATGGATAAACCCTTTCATTGGTGTCCTTACCATAACAGCCCTGTGGCCTGTGGCCATTATGTTCATGCATCTGCGGAACACCTTGCGAAGTCTCAAGATCATCCCTAAATATGCCATGTATCAGGTTTGTCATATTGTCACTTTCTCCCAAGCGAAAGCTTTAGGTCCTCACATCTATGGAATTTGCAGTTACCACATATAAATCTGAACGTATTGTCATTCATTGAATACAAGAACAGAATATTGACTTCATTCAGGTCGATATGGCATGCATGACTTAAGCCCAGGTTCGATTCCCAAATCACGTGTTGCTTTGGATAAAAGTGTCTGTTCAATTTCAGTCAAGTTGAGTAACTTTAAAGGCCTAATTTTCTCTCATACATGCTGTAACTAAGTTGTGTCATGCTGTGAGTGAAAATAATAGTGTTGTGTGTGATTACCCAGCTGGTTTTGGTATTGAGCCAGCTTCAGGCAGCCATCATCAGCATCCTAGCCTTGGACGGAACCATTGCCTGTTCTCCTCCTTTTTCATCTATTGCCCGAGGTTCTAGTAAGTATGCCTGCAACAAAGAAGTTCATGTTTTTTTTAACTTATTAAGCAGTTATTGAAGAGGTAGTTTCAGCTTGTTAATTGTTAAAGTGTTCTATGAGATTCTGCAGGATTTTAGCACAATTTTATTTTTGGCTCATAGGCTTTCTGCCCCTTGAATACATTGTGAAAAAACTGAGTTTCGAAAGACAACACGGGGGCTGTAATACTCAAACAAACACTAGGCGCATGGAGATCTGAACCATAGCATAACAGCCAACCAATCAGCAACAAGATGGTTAGGGGTAGGGGTGGAGGTTAATGCCCATCCCCTACCATCTTGTTGCTGATTGGTTGGTCGTGGTTGTTTATGTTTGTTTGAGCGTTTGTTTCAGGATTAGAGCCCCTGTGTAGTCTTTGGAGTCTGTTTTTTTTTCACAATATATTTAGGGAGCAAACTGATCAAATGAGATGCATTTGAGACAAAAAATGAAATTGCACCTAAAATCCTGCAGACTCTCAAACAGCACTTTTAAGAACTATTTTGCATATCTGCAAAACAAACCAACAGATCAGTAGATGAGTAAATATGTATTCTGTGTTAATTCTAACTATGTCCTTCTGTCCTGTAGTGCTGAGCCAGCAATTAATGATTGTGGAGATGTTCATCGTTACCCTGGTTACTCGGCTGTTCTACCGGCGGACCTACGAGCCCCTTGTCCTGGACCAACATGAGAGTGACAATACTCAGAAAGTTAAAATGATCCAGGACTTTGCAGTAAGGGAGGATACAGCATGAGAGAGAGAGAGAGAGAGAGAGAGAGAGAGAGAGAGAGAGAGAGAGAGAGAGAGAGAGAGAGAGCATGGCATGGACTTGGACTTGGACATGGACTTTTAGGCCTACATGGATGTTTGGCTATATTCTAAATTATGCATCTTTTTACACTAAGTCTGACTTATATCTTTATTTTGTACATGGCAACTCTATTTTTAACAGTGCCTACTATTTAACATGATTTCTCTTGTACTATTCTCATATATAGCCTATTTGTACCCGAGCAGGGTTTTTTTTTTTAACTTTTGTTTTAAACTGTTTTGTTGCTGTAAATTGTTCTGAAAAGTAACAAAATAAGCATTATGAAACATTTACTCATGCATTTATTCACCAGTAAATCCTTGTTCTGTAGCAGTTCTTTGGACTTTGAATTTTCTTTCCCCACCTCAAGAATGGTTTAGTGCTTAATGGCACTACCTCACAACTATCCTATACTGAGTCATTCTGAGAACATTCCAAGTGAGGAGGTATTCTCTGGAAGAAAGGGTGTGGTGGGTGGGGAGACATCTTTAGTACTCCCAGCTCCAGGAGATGGTCGGAGTAAAATTGCAAAACAGTAAGTGCTGGTTCCAGGTTGATGACCTCACTACTGTGTGACAGAGTGGAAACAATGCAGAGCTGATGTAACATCTATCTTAACAACTGACAACGACTCATAAAAATAAGAACATTATCTGAATAGTGTTGTTCAAAACATTAATTCCAAAATTTAATAGTAGGTAACATAATCAAAGATGGACAAAAGCTATGGCCAGAGTGGCCCCAATAGAAGTTAGCATTTAGTAAAATGTTGTATTTCTTTTAATAAAAATAATAATCGTTAAAGTAATGATCCTCATTTGCCTCGCTGTCATTTGCCAGTAGACGGAACTCAAGCGCCAGACCCAGACACGGGCTCTCACGCCCTCTGGCTGCAATACAATATAAATATCCATGTTTCCTTCAAATTTTCCGAAATTCTAGTTAATCCAATTTGAAAATATTTTCAGCTCCAAAAGTGTCATCAAAGAAATGATTGCCTTTGTTAGCAAAGTCAACTGTTGACATATAGACGGTGTTACCATAGGCCTATATTAATTGGTTTAGAAATATATTATTTCACTAGTACGTACACTACAAATAAAGAAAAAAAAATTCTACAAATTTGGCTACCACACATACAAGAAAGCAGACTCTCAACATGTAGGCTAAACTAGTCTTGTGACAAGTTGTTGTGAGGTGGAGTGTTGTTGACCAATAGCTGCGCGCGTCACACAGTTTTAGGAACATGTCACGTGTTAAGGATTACCGTCTCATGCATGCTCGATTAACTTCAATAAATTACAAAGGAACACGAGAATAGCGTGGGGATACGTACCTACCTCAAATGCTTGTTTAAAAGTAACAAAAGTTTATGTTTCGTACAACGACTCTTATTACACTTCCGACTAACGTTACTTCGCCTCAAGAGGTTTCATTTCCAACTTCCAACTACAACCCTGTACAACTGAATCTCAGAAATAATGAGGTTAATCAACTTTTTGATGAAAAATGTTAATAGTAAAATTGAATATTACTCCAGATTTTCACCCTCACCGATGTCAATCAAGCAGTTTCTCGATTTCGGTAAGTAGTAGTCGACCGTGACCTTAACGCGCTCCGTCCTAAAACAGCAGTACTAAAGTGTTCTAGTGTTCTGTCATTTTTAACATATGGTGTCCTAGAGGGTGTTAATTCCCCATAACAAACTCTCGTGTAAAATACTGAACCCTCTCTTTTTATTATACTGTTAATGTGACAAGGACTATTCACATTATGGCTGACTTACAGTAGCCTACTTACTGACCCACTGTGTGCAGACGCCTACGAAATTCCGTAGGCGTTCTCTTTGGTTCAGAAAAAATACCTAGTTAATGCAACAAGAGCAGTGGAGACGAAATATCTTTAATGCGGCGTATCTGTCAACAATTGCCTACATAGCACTGGACTGGACTGGAAAGTTTGTTAACGCCCCCCTGGACAAAATCGATTCTGGCACGAGCTCTCCTACGCATATTTTAAAGGTCAACTCATTAGTGCTAAACTAATAATAGCCTGAAACTGATTATTTCCACACATACATAGGATAGGAGTAAAAATTAGTTTTTAGGCCCGCTGTTCACATCTGCTGTGTTGCCTGACACAGATCAATGTGTGTCTCGTCATTTCACCTAGGAGCTTAATTTTCATTTATCTCAGTCACACTTTTACTCACACAGTTGCTCCTTTCAATACAATACAGTTCCTGCGCATGTGGAAATTATTGTAAGGTAACGATTCTACAAGATGATTTTACTTTTTTTTTTTTTTTACAAGACTCTGCCCATTGTCACTCCTATGAACAATTTATCCTTTACTAATGCAATATTTGTGGTCCACACTTTTGCATTGTGCAGTAGGCCTGCAGTGCAATTCAATGTAGTAGTATTTTTTTATGTCCACAATATTGTATTTAATGCAGTAATACTGCAGTTTTGATACTGCAGTACAATGCAAAACTTTTTCATAAGGGCATTCTTACAGTGACCTATAGGTTATAGTTAGGCAACACTTAGGCCCTGTATCTGTTCACAAAAGTGTCTTGACTGGGATGTTGATGAACAGTCCAGCACCAAGTTGTCCATACTCTGTGATTCTGCAGGTCGAGAGAATGCATGTGAGAAGACCTCCTACATGTTCCTGAGAAAGGAACTGGCTGTCAGATTAGCGAACACCATGCGAGAGGTTACTCTGCTGCCAGGCAACCTACTAAGCCAACCATCCGTCCAACTTGTGCAAACTTGGTGAGTTCTGTGGGCTACACACACTGATATGTAAGAACTTATCCAGTGGTGAGGCTGTGCAGTTGTGTGGTATTACTGTGATAGACACTAGATCAGTACAGTAGCCTAGAAGTTGCAGAGAGCATCGCCTTAGCTTAGAACTTGGCTTGGCCACGGTTACACAGAATACCTGGGCTCTGCGTTAAGATATGTGGGTTGACTGAGTTATGATTTAGAATTTGCAACATATGAATCCAATATTTATTTTTGAAGATGAATACAATAGATTTGCTTTAAAATACAAAATAAAAACTGAAATTGAAAGACGTGTGTGTGTTTGTGTCCTCAGGTACATTCAGAGTTTCGAAGAGCTACTGGATTTTGAAGGCCGAAGCCCAGAGAGTGGGCGGACACTGAACGAGTGTGTGAATTTCATAAACATAACATAATCCTGATCATGCTCATGAGTCAATTGACTCGTTAAAGGCATAGTCTACAAACCTAACCCTGTGTAATCTAGGGGAGACTGCTTCATGTAACAGAGATTTACATTGTACTTGTGTACAGTTTTGTCTCTGTAAGTGGTAAACAAACAGCTAATCAACAGAGAAGGAACACTTGAAATGTAATTGGCTGCTGACCAATATAATTATCAGCAACTTTTCTGAATGCTGAATTTTTGCTCTAAAAACTGGACTGTATTTTGAAATACTTTTCAGCTTTCTGGACACCCTTAATCAAATACGTAACCGGCACAATGATGTAGTTCCTACTATGGCCCAAGGGGTAATCGAGTACAAGGACAAGTTTGGCTTTGACCCCTTCATCAGCAGCAACGTTCAGTACTTCCTGGATCGTTTCTATACCAACCGAATCTCCTTCCGTATGCTCATCAACCAGCATAGTGAGTGATTTTTATCATAATGTTTTGTTCTCTACTTCCCCTCTGTACCACACACATAAGGAGATCTTTGTACCATCCTAGTATCAACATAATCACACAGTATTAAATGTACAAGGTTTATATTTTATCTTATCTTCCTGCTGCTTATTGTAAATGTTGTCAGTAAATTGGAAGTGAGATAATTTGGGCATGTCTAACCATGGCTGTTTATTCCTTTGACTTCCTGTGGCAGCACTCCTTTTCGGTGACGCCACAGCCCATCCAAAGCACATAGGAGGCATTGACCCTGCCTGCAACGTGGCTGAGGTGGTGAGAGGTAACAGTGACCATGTCTTTGTTGTGTAAACACTTTGTTGAAAACCATTAGTTAGGCCTTGGTCACAATGCCTGTGTGGTGGATCTGAAGTAGGTTTGTTCCTTGGCTACTGCGAAAATAATTGCTTCACTTTTATTCTGTCTTGGGTCCGCGGTTGTGGTGTGGTTCAACACAAATGTTCCAGTTTTATAACTGTTTTTAAAGACTATTATTCCATGTACAAACTGACCAAACGATACTGGTAGGCTTAATGTTATAGATTTGTATTACATCAAAGAAAGTTATTATGTATACATGTGTTTTCCTGGGAATTTATTTTTGAACTTTGAACCTTGTAGATGCGTATGACACAGCCAAGATGCTCTGTGAGCAGTACTACATGATGGCACCAGAACTCAACATTCATGAATTCAATAGTAAGTGTTAATCATCATTATGAAATTATTTTTACCAAAATGATTGTTTGTTAGTACACTGGATGTTTGATGACAAATGTCAACCATGTACCTTGTTTCCCAGCTAAAGCCAAAGAAAAGCCTATTCAGGTGGTCTATGTTCCATCACATCTCTTCCATATGCTTTTTGAACTGTTTAAGGTAAGACAAACATTTTTACTTCTTGAAAGTGATCAAGAAAATACTAGGTTTTTGTAAAATATATTGTTTGTTTTGGTTGATTGATGATTTTGGTGGATTACCTCTCTTTGTGGGAAGAACTCCATGAGGGCCACTGTGGAGTTGCATGAGAACAACAGCAAAGGTCTCCCTCCAGTCACAGCTTTAGTGACTTTAGGAAAAGAGGATCTCTCAATAAAGGTTGGTATGGATGGAAGGAAGAGTTCATTTAGGCTGCCTATGATTTTATACATTTATACCAAATCTCTCTCTCTCTCTCTCTCTCTCAAGATCAGTGATATGGGAGGGGGGGTGCCTCTAAGGAAAATGGACAGGCTGTTTAACTACATGTACTCATCTGCACCTGCACCAAGTCTGGACTCCTCACAGTCTGCCGCCCCTCTGGTAACTATTTAGGACCCTGACCTACAGTAGATGTTGCAATGGAATTCATGACTATGGTTGCAGCATTATGGACATTTTTAACTGTAGAATTCTAAACCTCTCTCCCTCTCTACGTATGTGTGTGTGTGTGTGTGTGTGTGTGTGTGTCTGTTTACTAGGCAGGATTTGGCTATGGTTTGCCAATCTCTAGGCTGTATGCACGTTACTTCCAAGGAGATCTCAATCTATACTCCATGGAGGGAGTGGGAACTGATGCAGTAATATACCTAAAGGTTTACAATCTCTCAAGTGTCTGAACACAAAATATATTTTGTATAATCCAGCATCTTGTAGGTATGATGCTGCCAGTATAATAATCTGTAGTTTGCGTGTTGCTTGCATTTTAATATTGTGTCTTTTATAATAATTAATGCACAGGCTTTGTCAAGCGAATCCTTTGAGCGCCTTCCTGTCTTCAACAAGTCAGCATGGCGGCACTACCAGACAGGCCCTGAAGCAGATGACTGGAGCAACCCAAGCAGTGACCCACGAGATGCCTCTAGGTACAAAACAAACCGATAAGCTTAATCGAGCAACAGAAATGTGGTTATTTATTTATTATTATTATTATTTGTTTTTGTGAGAAAATGCACACACTCTGTTACACAAAGAGGGTATGGAAAGCTATGTACATGTCCATGGTGGCAAATCCAGTCATTAAAGAGTCTTGGTCTATGCAGTGAATGTATAGAAAGACTCTACTTAAAGGGATTATCCGGAGTGAATCAACCCGTAGCTCTGTTGACTGAGGCTGTCGAATGGTGTCTATAGGCATCAGAATGACAGCAGTAGATACAACGTAGACCGAATTCACGAACTGGCCGCTAACGCTAAGCATATTGGGCATATGAAAACGAAACTGACATGCCCTAATCAGTTAGCGCTGGCTGCCGTTTCATTACTCGGTCTACCGTGCATGAAAATATGTCGTTCTTATACTTATGGATAGCACTTAGCAACGTGAATCAACAGAGCTACGTGTTGTTTCACTCCGGATAATTCCTTTAAACTGTGTGAATAAAATGATTTATTATACGGCTAACAAAAGGAAAGAATGGGAATATTTTTTTAGGAAATATGAATGTAGAGACATACTTTTTAACTGACCCTAGTGGAACAAAGTCTTAGTTGTTTTGCCTTGCTTTCTTTTTTTGTATACCCCACAATGTAGCACTTATGTACAAATGGACAGCTGTAAAGATAGAGCTGTTAATCTGTCATGCCAAAGTTAGCCTCAAACAAAGCTTTGCGGGCTTCATTATGTTTACAATATAATAATGTCTATGGGCAGAAATAGTCTGTGTCATTCAGATAATAAATATTGTTATGAGACTGTTGTATTGCACTTTAAATACCCTATTGGTAAATCATAATATAAAAATGAAAACCATCTTACTGAAAAGACACATAGAGACTTTATTTTGGACATATGTACAGGGTAATGTCTAAAAACTATCGTTTTGACAGAATAATGTGAACTTTATGTTATTTATTATTTGACATCTGTGCTTGGTTGTGAAAAATGGCGTGTGTAATAAACTCACTCTATAATATAACAGGAAGAAAGAGTGGTTGTATCCTTGCATTCTTACCTGTTTATACCTGTTTTATTGCAAACGTGCTTGACAACTAATAATGACAACTACTAGAAGGATAAGATGGGCTTAAGCCATTCTGCTGTCCTTGGGCCTCATTTGCTTCAAGATTGAGTAATTCAGTAGATTGTGTCATTTATACGGTGGCC